>PQMF01000098.1:0-85403 GCA_003004485.1 Aspergillaceae sp. MA 6039 | reverse complement strand
AACCCCCCCCCCCCCCCCCCCAAAAAACAACAGCCTTTCTCTATAGCACACAGGCCAACATTTAATACTACTATCAGATCATCTGCAGCAAAAAGAACATCATGACAGCTGGTGCCCCTGGCCCGGGTAACAACTCCCGGCCAGCCGGTCAGAATCAGAGCAAAGCAAAGCAACCAGGGAACCGGCGTTTGTCCTGAACCACTAGTATAGAGTATATAGGAAGACGGTCAGAGCAGGACGCCAGGAGAAATGATGATTACTATCCAAGGGCACACCCTGAATGAAGTATAGTGTGAAACCGGGACCACTGTCGGTCGTGTGGAGGTTGGGTACTAGTGGTAGTATATACCGGGTCTGGCAGGTGACACTCGAAATAGAACACCCTTAATTATAATTTGATAGATTTCTCGATTGCCGTCCATCATCAGGAGTTTCCGGCGCAAGATTTCACTAGGGGATTCGCCTCAACGATGATCCTTAATATGCTTTGGCAAACAGTTCGACAGGTCCGATCTCATCCTTTTCTCCACATACCCGGGAGGAGGTCAGTCTACCTGCTCCAGGAAATGGGGCTTCGAAGTTGTGACTTTGAAGAACGACAATGACAGCAATGACAACAATGACAACAACGCAGAGTACTATCGTAGTGATGGTGTGCATTCCGGCGGTCCGGAGCACATACCTCGATATGCCTAGGCCTGGGCAAGCTCTGATCCCTTCCCAGATGTCAACGAGGCTGAGACGACTAACCGTCGACCAACCGGTGACCAAGTCGCTGGTTGCCGATCATTCAAACTAGCCCTGCTAGACTCGGTACTTTTGGACTCCTGACTCCGTGCTGCTCCGTTCATGCTCGGAGCACGGAAGTACAGACAACCGTATGGCTTGTGGCTGCCGTAACTGTGGGCCCCAGCCACCTTCATCACTCAATGATGAGCCAAACGGGCGAAGTCTCCTCCCAGAGGCTGGTCTTATGTGCAAACGACATGGTGATAGCAATAATCAAACAACAAGGGGCCCGTGCCACATATTTTCCTGTTATGCAATAAGATCCAGAGAAGGTAACTGAATCGGGCCGTTTTCTCAAGCATTTGGACTGACTGTGATAAACGGGGACGATAAAGATGGACTCCATAACATGCCTCTGTCTACCACCGTCAGTCCGGAAATGGCAAGCTGAACCCGTAGGAGTCTCCATCGCGGCTGTTGAAAAAAATAAAAATAAAATAAAAATATCTTCGTACATCATCATCATCCTCTTGTCCTCTGGAAACCTTATCCTCGATAGCCGTTAAACCGTGTTAAGTCGTGTAGACCCTCATATTTGGGCCGTGCGAACCCCATCGGAATATCTGAAACTAGCCAAGCTGTGGCTGTTCCCCGTATTTCGTGTGTACAAGTACCTGTACTGTACTCCAAACAGTTAAATTTACCGAATGTTCGTCCCAGGTGGATCAGGAAAGTAATGAAAACGTCATGGTGGAGAGAAAGAGCGATGGAGACGTGCGAGACATATGGCGATCTCTATGTCCTTTTGCTTTTCGTACAGAGTAGGGAGTACAGGATGCTCGGAATTGAGTATATACCCCTGTACAAAGTAAAAGTTCTCTTCGGGTTCGCCGAGTCCAACGCTGGTCCCGATATACCACTTTCTGTAGGAGAAAACAAAACAGCATGAACCTGCCAACACAACCGGAGGGATGCCGGTTGCATGGTTTGGGACAGCGGGGCAGAGGAAGAGGTGGCTTCCAAGGATTGCGAGGGGGAATTAAAAATTTTGTTTGGGATTATGGAGCCCGATGGGAGACTGTTGTATAGTCAACAGGGCGAAGAAATGGGTTACCAACGGCATCTGGGCTGATTATTGCATGTCAGCTGTCTGAGACGGTGGAATATAATCTGTTTGTAAGTCCAAACCCCTGGAATTACTCGTCAACAGGTGCACAACCTGGATGTTGGGATGTGAGGGTTCAAGTGAGACGAGATGGGAGGAGTTGGAGAGTGACTGGATAGGGCTGATGCATGGATGGGGGAGAGCAGGTGCACACCTTCCTAAAATGGCAATGGCGCTCCCTGCCTCCCTTTTCCGTTTGGTCGTCTTTCCCACCTTCCGAACCACTCCATTCTATGATATACAATGGGAATTTTATTTTTATTTTTTTATATATATTTTTTTAAGCTGTATGTCTTCCATTGACGGTTCTTCTTCGACTCCTGATTCCTTGGATGCCTTTTTGACTCCGGGACAATGACTATTCGAGCGTTTTCTCTCCTGATGCCAGTAAAGGTTATTGCTCCGATAGCTGCTGCTACTATCTGGGCTAACAAGCAAGGGCCTTCCAAGCCATATGACTTGGAAGGAGCGAGACTGATCACTGGCCTCCTTTCTCCTGATGTCGTCAGCAACGTTCAATTCGACGAAGCTGACCACGACTTTGGCAAGCGCACGGCTATGTGGACAAAACGTTAGGAGAAACCTCAGGGCTGAGGACAAGAGAGAGAGAGAGAGGGAGAGAAACGTCAATACACAGTCGCAATAAAGCCCTATACGCCCCAAGGATCTTGTGCGAAGGGATTTCAACATCAAGGCTCGTGGAAGGAAATAGTACGGATAGTACATACTAGGAGATTATCTAATATGAATTGTATCTAGATACGGAATATGAATCTGTTTAACGTTTGCCAGTATTGTGGAGATCGAGTATGTAAAGTATAGAATATTTCTGAATCCCTTCTCCGGGAAGGAAATGAAGCCATACAGACGTGGTCAACCGCATATATCGCCCATGCATTAGGTAGTTGCAGCTGGATTCTTGAAGCTGTTCGGAATAAATGGCAACATGTAGCAACGTGTCGACTGCCATCAGCGGACCATGTGCCCCTGCGATTCCAGCCGTCCCTCCAACGACGGCCGATGAGGCGGCCCTGGCTCTACTGGCTCAGGCGCTGCAACTTCACTCAGAGAGCCGTATGTGTTGTCATAATGTTTGTGCCTTTCTTCTTCTTTTGGACCGTGGTGTTGACTTTCACTCTGATTCTGGCTTTGGCTTTGGTTCTCTGGCTCGGAGTTTGCATTTCGTTTTCGGTGGAAGGAGGTGTGGAAGAAGGATTTTACACCGGTTGCTGAAGATGATTCGCGCCAGCCGGGCGAGTAGATGGGATATACTCGACCAAGTGTGTCTGAGCTGGATATGCGCCGATCAAGTTGTATAATTCTCAATGGAAATCGTCAGGCGAGATCCATCAGCTATGATTTCGGTAGAGTATTATAGTATCGTAGTATCTAGGGATATTTGCACATAAAGAAACATCAACCGCCAAGCTCACAAACATATGGACAAGTACATGCAACGCTAGAGACGACTCAACCATATATCAGAATCCTTGGAAATACCCGGGCAAGCCACATTATTGCTGCACAGCTGCTGTTGTAGCTACCTAGGCGTGTCTGTTTAACCTCTTCTTGCACCAATGTTTCAGAGAGTTGAACGGCTTATGGCGGTTCACCGATGAAGGAGTATCTGGAGGAGATCTCTTCTGCCGAGGTCGACGCAGGTGATAGAACGTCGCACAGCAAAGAGGACATTTCGTGTCTTGATTGCAAATCCAGTTATCAATGCAAGGCTGATGAAAAATATGCTTGCACGGTAATTGCCGGAGCGACGATGTTGGTCCTAAGGCATCGAAGCAGATAATGCAACTTTCTGGATCTTTGGAACAGTTAGATGAACAGTCGATGCTTCGTTACTTCATAGTTCCCACTCACTGGACGCTGGTTCTGAGAGGCCTTTGAAATGAGACAACTGCGATAAGTCTACCTCATATTGGAGGGCGTATAAAGAATGCATGACCAAGCAGCGGCGGGTCAAAATGGACTGGCATTTGTACAGGAAAAGGTTAATGGACTGAACAATTTGACCTTAAGCGCACTTATCACAGCTTTATAACGCTGCTAACTCGTATGAGGTCATAGTAAACAAGGGCAGCAGTGCAAAGGGACAACCCACCTCCAACAACATGCGAGGTCGGAGTCGTCGCATTCCGGAAAACACGGAAAAAAGGGGAATGTACTATACATCATGCCAGATTTAGCTGCAATGCTGTGGTTGCCAGAAGAGTTCGCTGTTAAGTCATACTGGCTTAGTGTCCCCTGTCGGAGCACTCGCTATCCACTAAGCCAGACGGTTTTATGGATGGGAGTAATGATCACGTCCCGAAGCTACGGGTGACATGAACCACCACCAAGAGCTATCTCAGCATGACGTTAGCCTGGCTCTGGCAGACCGCACCATGCCAGCGAGTGCATCTGCGTGGACGTTAGCCTGGTATTGTTCTGATAAGTCGAAAGTCAGCGCAGGGCTCCGATGCGAAGCTATGGTGGTGAGACACCTTCTAATGTCGCCCTTTTCCTGTCTTGATCTGAGACCTTCTGAAGCATGCCCTATCGAACAGTGATGGTGTGTAGGCATTACTATGGTTCCGACTTTACCGTCCTTGCCGTGGCTGGGAATAATCATGCGAATGACGAAAGAGTACGAGCATAGTTGCAACCAGACTTAAATGGACCTGTGCTCTTTTCTTTCTTAACAGCAGCATCAACTTCCCTCCAGGTACTTGGAACACAATACTGTCTGGAATCATAGCAACATGACTTCAAAGGTCTTTCTCATCCGCCACGGTGAGACCCAATGGTCTTTGAATCAGCAGCATACTGGATCAACCGAAGTTCCCTTGACGCCAAACGGCGAGAAACAAGTGAAGTCCACCGCACAGATATACGTCGGTGATAACAAGATGATTCAGCCAAAGAACATCAGCCACATGTGAGGCCTCACTTCCGTCGCCAACGGGCTATATATCTTACTTACTAGTTAAAGTTACTGCTCACCTCGAGTACGAGCACGCCGGACGCTTGAACTGCTGAATCTAGGCGTCAAGGTCCCATCCGAATCTTCCACGCCGTTGTCGTCGTATCCCGCCGCGACTATAACCGATCTACTGCAAGAATGGGACTACGGCGACTATGAGGGCTTGACCGTTACTGAGGTTCGAAAACTAAGGGCATCGAGAAACCTAGATCAGCATCGGCATTGGAATATCTGGAAGGATGGGTGCGAGCACGGAGAGTAAGGACTCCCCATGATTGAAAGCAGGAGATCTCATCCTTGCAAGACTAACGGGACTACTTCACCATTCAGATCTCCACAACAAGTTTCTGACAGGCTAGACAAGTTGATTGGGGAAATGAAGCATCTTCTCGACTCAAATGGAAGCTCTCACGATATCGTCTGCGTAGCCCACGGGCACGTTTTGTCTGCATTGGCGTTGAGATGGGCAGAGCAGCCCTTGAAGAATGGGATGAGACTACTTATTGAAACAGCAGGTCTAGGAATTCTATGGTGAGTTCTTTCCCTACCCCATAGTTAGACAAATGCTGACATTGGACAGCTTTGAACATGACAGTGTGGAAGAACCTGCGGTGATGCTTGGAGGACGGCCAGATTAAAGGTGGGCGACCAAACTAGTATAGAAATAATATAACTTTACTATGAACCCGTCATTATAACCATTCCCACCAGCGTTCCCACCTCATGACTGTTACCAAACTGGCAAGTATACTTCAATGCATGTCTGGCATGGTGCTGATCTGCTTGGTTTTAAGCATGGGAAGATAAGGAACCGCACACTGAAAATCCATTATAGAGCAGGCTGAGGGCCTATATCTTGTGTGCCACGCGGAGCTGAGTGCCAGCATACTCTGTACAGAAAGGTCCCTTTTTTGACCTTGAGTTCTGTCTCTATATCCATAAGTCGATTGTACTTAGCTGCCCTCTCCCCACGGCAAGGCGCATTAGACTTCAGGTACCCGGTTCGACAACCAGTCACGACGTCTGCAGTAAAGTCATCCATGGTCTGGCCGAGACAAAAATGCTCCAGTCGATCATCATCAGTTTGGTGTTGACGTTGACTTGCCTCTATCTATTGTCAGGTCCTTGCCGCTGGGCTGCTTATTTTAGATAATTGCAGTTGGTAGATCTGTAAGTTCACGGGAACATCGCGCTGTGCTTCTTGATCAACATAAATATAAAGGGTGTTAAAAGGTGGTGGAAAGTACTTAGACGATTGCTGCTATTGTTCCACCTTTCCCGTGGTTATCTTGTCGCTATCGATGCTCTCCCGGTCTGCACGGGCCGATAGAAATTGAGTTGGGCCAACATGGGTGACGCATTTTTAAGCCCTAGTTACCAGAAAGAGCATCTAGATACCGTCCAAAATCCGAATTGCCAGGATTAGTACTTTCGTAAACCATCATTCTTCCCCTTCCTCAATAGCTGTATAGTTCGTGAGACGGTATACATCACGGTCCTCGCGCTCTGTTTCGTGCTCAAGGGCAAGCTTCGACAGGTGGCCTATGACGTTTTCGATCTTCGTGTCTGATTTGCTTCTCGACTTGCGGCCTAAATTGTCCAACCACGGCATATTGGTCAAGACGTGATAGACCAGGGCTATGACGATGGTGACACCGATGGAATACGCCCAGATCACAACCACTGTGACAATGTCCACCCAGCCATCCCTTCGAAATTTGGCACGATCCGCGGGGTCAGTGACTTGGCCGGTCCCGGACAGCCACCCAAAGAGGCAGAACAAGGTTGCTATCACATCAACACCGAAAATCGCACCGACCAGTTGCCATGAAGGCCATGTTTTCCCGCCTCTTGTGACAAAGATGAGCCAGTTCTCCGTAAGAGAGATTTCCAGAAACAGAATCTCTTGAACAGAGCCAAAGTTCTGGATAATACCACCGTTGGGTAGGTATAATGCTCCCCGGATAACCCAGATCCCAAGAGCCAGCAAGACACCCAACAGAATGCTGACAACCCAGATTTTCGGTAACTGCCATTCAACCGGGCGAGGTTCCACGTGTGCTTGGTCATAGGCAATGGCAATAGTAGCCAGATCAGCAAAGAGTGCCAGGAAGACAATGAGTTCCGCTTCAACGGTGTCGTTGATTATGATCATAGAAGTGCTGAGATAGATTTCAAGGTGCAGGCAAAGCGCGATGCGGTATTGTATGTAGGACTTCATGCGCTGGAAAATCTGCCGCGCAACTTTGATCGACTTGATAATTGAACTCAGACCTGGTGCGAGGAACACTATATCAGCTGCTGATTGAGCAGCCTCAGTTGCGCCCTCCACAGCAATCCCACAGTCTGCTTTTTCAGTGATGGTGCATCATTCACACCATCACCAGTCATAGCAGTCAGATGGCCGCGTTGTTGAAGCATTTCCACCACTTGATACTTGTGCTCGGGAAAAACTTCCGCAAAACCGTCTGCCTTCTCAACCATATCATGCTGTGCTGATCCTGTAAGGCCCCCATGGATCAATCTCTCGGAATTATATACTCCGGTGCCTGTGCATATGATCTTAGCAGATGTCAGGAAGATCCCTCAATGTTGAATGTTCCTACCCATAGCCAGCATTTTGCATGTCTCTTTGGCGATCGCGATCGCGTCTCCGGTCAACATTTTTACACTGAGTCCCAGGTTCTATGCATCTGTAATTGTGCGTGCGGTATCGTCTCGTGGAGGATCAAACATGGGGAACATTCCCAGGAGATCCCAGTCTTCTCCTTCCTTCTAAACTGCAACGCCAAGCGAACGAAAGCCTCTGCGTGCGAATTCTGTGGCTTTCTCCCGAAACAATCTGGAGACCTCTCCGGAAGGATTGACGAGCGCAATGATCGCTTTTGGGGCCCCTTTGGCACCAGTATAGCGAACGCCATCACAGGTTGCAACTGTGGTAATACGTTTAGAAACTGGATCAAAAGGTGAATACTTTTCCGTCTTCCATCCTTGTCGCAGAATTTCTCTCGCTTTTGGATAGCGCTTGAGGGTGGATATTGTCACAGTATCAATAGGGTCCAAGTTTTTCACGTTATGGGAAGAAGCTAATGCTGCTATAGCCATCATCCAGTTGACATCAACACCCTCAGCGGCGTAGGGCTCGCGAATGCTGAGCTGATTCGCTGTCAATATACCCGTCTTATCTGAGCATAAAACATCGACACCCTGGGAACAGTCATTCATCTTCAACGTGTTATGCGTTTGGGCGCGTACCTACTGCTAAGCTTTCAATCGCGGTGAGCTTTTGCACTATGGCCTTTTGCTTGGCCAAGTAGGCTGCTCCAACCGCTAAAGTTGTCGTTGTAACAACAGGCAAGCCGACAGGAACCCCAATGATGAGTAGGATCAGTGTGTAATGCAGTAAATTCTGCGAACTGTATTCAGGGGTCGCAAGCTTGAGGTGGCGAAAGAGACCTCCAATCCACACACAGAGGATCCAAAATACAACGAGAACCAGAAGCGCTGTCCCTATGCTGTTCATGATAGCTTTGAAGTGGCCTTGAGCTTGAGCCCCTTGGACTAGTGTCGCAGTTTTACCAACGAACGAGTACTTTGCACTTGTTGTTATAATGGCGTATGCTTTACCACGTTTACAGCCTGTGGTATAGTAACACATATCACCCATGTATTTGTCAACCTGATGCAAATCTATCAGTGTCGAACATCGCTCGATATCGGAGGGGAGCGCCTTACTGCCAATGATTCTCCGGTCATAGCAGATTGGTCGATGGCCACTATGGATGAGCCCCCAGCTTTTTCTTTTTCACTATCAGAGCCTTCGTTCTTTTTCTCCGTTGGTGACTGGTCAGTCAAAGAATTCTGTTGTTCTTTGAACTTTTCGAACCCATCCGGATCATCGTAGGCGCATGTTAGGCAAGCTTCTCCCGGCACAACACTGCCCTCTTCCAAAATAATCTATTTGCTGTCAGCATATTATAGCCCTAGGGTACACAGACGGTGCATACAATATCTCCCGGCACGATTTCCCGTGCTAGGATCTCTTGTTCCTGCCCATCGCGGACTACCCAGGCTTTCATGGCTATGTCAGCCTTTAGACTTGCCACCACATCGGAAGCTTGCTTTTCCTGGTACCATCCAACGGTCGCGTTGAGCAGCAGGATACCGATAATAACACCAAAGTCGATCCAGTCGCGAAGGCCTGCCGCGAGAGCGGCAGCCATTTCCATGACTGTAGATTAATACGATCGTCAGTAAGACTTGACTTATCGATAAAAGGAAGCCCCGTTTAGCACCAACCGTAGAGGATAGGCCCTTGAAAATAACTAAGGAACTTGCGAAACATGCTCTCCTTTTCCGCTGTCAATTCATTCCAGCCGATGTTCTTGCGCCTTGATTCAATATCACTTTCTTGGAGACCATCATGGATATCGGTCTTCAGCCAATCCGTAGGCACGAGAAATGTCCCGTCCTTGCCGTCGCTACCGCTATCTTCTTTGTCTTTGTCTGTTTTTGAGAGGCGTCGTCATGGTGCCCACCATGGGATCTTTTTGTTAACTGGAGAGTCGCCATCACCTTGGCTGGAGATCGATAGTTGTCGCGAACTCCGAGCGGTTGATATATAGCGATCCAAAGCCGTGTATTCGTCGGTATCTTGTTCATTACCTATGTCGCGTACATTTTCCTGCTGGGGACCATCTTCAATATTACTAGCGTAGGATACTCGACGCTCCGCCATTGTAGACAACTGGCTGAAAGAATCCGAGAGCTGAGAAAACTACTCAGAGATGCCATCTAGTAGGCTCACAGTCTTTGGTCTCACTCTTTGCTCTCACAGGTGATTCATTACACAGGTTAGGGTCGTGCTTTAGAGAATACGAGGTCAATGACGTCTCAGACAAGTGTAACGGTCAACCTCGGGGAATGAGTGTGGAATGTCCCCGCATGATACTCCAGATTTAAAGCAGTATAGTATGAACTTCAAGAACCTGGTTGATAATGGGTACAGTGGTACAGTTATCCATGAAGCTTCGCAAGCTTTGGCCTTGTCTTGAAGTGAATATTGAGCTGGATTTCCAGTCCGCGAGTATAGACGGGCTTCGGTCTTTGACCCCCCGTTGTGTCGCCCATGGCACACTTCCTTGCTTGATGGAAGCTGAATCTTACTTGTGGTTCTGCAGCGTCAAAGTATATAGCGTCATTTGGCTCTACTGCCTCAAATTGTGACTACTGACTTTGACTACGAATCAAGGACTAGAGCTGGACCCTAGGGCATCATATGAGCGTACAAACAGCAGACAGCATTTTCTTATCCCTTTATGTTTTCTTTTAGTAAAGGGGTCTCAAAATGAGGACAGGCAGCCCTAACTATGAAGAATCAGTCCCATATAACCTTTGAGAGCCAGGACAGAGTTCCGGTCAAACCAAGGAAATAGTTAGGGTAACTAGACTTCACCTAATATAGCGGGTCTCTGTCAATCCGTTCCGAAACAGCCAGGCCTTGACCTCGCAAAAGAGCCAGCAGGAATGATCATAATTATGGAGAGAAGACCGGTCCGAGGGTAATGGGACGGGCACTTTGGAGGACACCGTCTTCCTCTGGACTCGTGACAATGCTAATTCAGATCGTATAATAACTACCATATTGATATTATCGTGGTATCTCTATACACGGGGTGAAAAATATGTTCAGTTCGTAAATCATCATCAACTCGGTATTTATACACATCCCCCAGGGCCTAGGACAAAAAGTGCCTTTTGGAAATGCTCATTGCTTCTCGCCCTTCAACTCACTGATAGAAATCTCGATCCCGTCGATCACGGTCCCCCATTCAACTTCATGTACTTTCTGCTCGAATTTTTCGAGGTCTTCATCGAGGCCCTTCACGAATGGGATCTCTCGGACCAGAATCGGCTTGCCCATGTCAACCTCTGAGATCACATTGTGGATCATCACACCCGTTTTATCGATCTTGCCCTCCAGCCATGCAGCATGGGCACGTTCGATGGCATTCTGTACATTTACAAGGGCTAATTAGCAAGGCTGTGTGCATGATTATGGCGCCTCGAGAGAAAAGAAAACTTACAACCCCGTTAAACGCCCCAGGCAAAGCCGGATGAAGGTTGATAATCTTCAGCTTAGCAGCCTCCAACGGCCCCAAGAACTTCGCCGAGACCACATGCATGAAACCCAGACAAACGACCAAATCCGGAGCGTCCTGGAGGACCAGCCTTGCCAGTTCCGCATCATATTCCTCCCGCGCAGCCTGCACGCCTTCCGGCGTCGCAGGCTGCTGCTTTTTATACTTCAACAAATTGTGATACACGGTTGGGATATTGGCTCGCCGTGCTCGTTCAAGTCCAAAGGCATCTTTGCGATTCGAAATCACTCGTACGATCTTGGTTGGCAACTGTCCTGCGCTGGTCTTGTCGATTACTGCTTGTAGGTTCGACCCATTGCCCGATATGAGGACTGTGACGCGGACTGGTGAAGAAGACATCTCGAATGCTGAAACGTAATCGGGGAACGTTATGCGTCAAAAGATTGAAAATTTCGGCCGTGTTGTCAGAATCGATGCGTGCAATTGGAGACCAATGCTAACCCAGAGGATCGCAGAACGCTTTATCCTCTAATGATCATAAAAAATGCAGCTGATCCAGCGGAGTCACTTGTCTTCTGGTCGTTGACGACGGAGAGGCTGCGAGGTCAAAAAAAGATCTCGGCTGAGTCAGCCCTGCGGATGGAGGGGCGGAGGGAGAAGCGCCTGCGGGGCGGAGAGGAAGCGTTCTTCCGCTGTCAAGTACTGCGAATACATTCACATATTACTATAGACATTCTATTATATCTCTCTGGTATTACATACTCATATACAATGCTAACATGGCAGAATGAAGGGTAAAGATGCTAGATGAGAGATAGCCGAGACGACGCCAGCATTGTACAGAAGGCCAGGTTCTGACAACGAAAAAGCGTATACCGGATGCTGCTCAGACAGGGATGTGATATTGCGTCTCACTCCGACAGGATGCAAGAGCCAGCTCATCATAGGGACGCTCGGAAAGACAGAAAAAAGTGAGGAAGGACATCAATTAAGACTGAGTCTTTCGTTGCTCGAATAATGCTCGCCACTGGAAAGAGATGCTCGAATCAATCTTAACCATCTGCCACGCTTGTGATTATGACGTCGCTCGAACCCATGGCGCTGAATAACAAGGACAAAAAGGAAAAAGGTCGTATAAACGATAGCTAGTACCCAATGCAACCAATGTGTATTTGCATAAACAAAAAGTGAAATGGGGAAGAAAATTCGTCACCTATGTGATAAAAGAAAAAGACGCTCCATGCTAATGCTATGACGACAATAACATGTCGACTGAAGGTAGGGTATGGTGAAGAAGAGTGTTTACGAGGATACTCTCATCTAGTATCAGACGGCGGCACTCGGTGGCTCCTGTGCAGGGCTTGAATTTTGCGCTTCCGTGACGCCCTGGCCTCTACAGAGGGGACAGGAGTTTCGTCCGGTTGTTAACCACTAACGACAAATATTAGCGACGTCAAGATACCGATCTCTTTCGACGACATACCTGGTCAATACAGTCCTTGTGGAAGAGATGTTGGCATTTGTTCAATTGCCTAAGCTCCTCCGCTACTTCGTAGTCGCTCAGGCATATTAAACAACGATCACCCTCAGGCATTTGGACGGCTCCAGCACCGTCCATGGCCTCGGCTACCAGAGATCCAGCGTATTCAACGACACGGAATATCCCGCCAGAGGAGCTCACATCTTCTTGAGTAGCAACCGGTGGCTTGGCTGGTCCCAATAGCGAGGAAAGTAAGATCATATCCTCGTAGGTCGGGTTCTAGTTTCGTTAGCTGTATCCGGATGGGGACTGTTACCATGGGGAGAATTCTTACATCTGTGAAAAGGCTCGGTGTGGCAATTGCTGGATGGTTTTCTGAAACATTTGTCCCAACAACATAGATCAACCAGCTCCGACCCACAGGAGGGGTTGCGTTATCGGGCTCCACGATACCGTTCCGTCTGCCAGAGCCAAGATCACGGTGGCGGGCATATTCTGAATCGCTTCTACGTCGTTGGTGAGCGGTATTCGGTGGAACTCTGTCCTCGACGGGCTCAACAGTAGGCTGCGTTGACTGGTCCTCATGGACATGCGGCAAAGTGTTTGGCGGCATCGCGGAAGCAGAAGATGGCCTGCGGCTCGGAGTCGAAGCGCCTGACGGAGCGGTCGACAGGCCAGGATCTGCAGGTGTTGATGGAGGAGGATGGGGGCTAGGTGGGCTGCCCGGCAAAGAACTAGGAAGAGAAGAAAACGGGCTGCCAGCGCCTGTGTCAGAAAACCTGCGAGAAGTGCTGGATGACCCTGACTGATGCGAATGTTCATTATTGGCAGAAAGGCTGCTCGAGCCTCCAAGTGAGTGGCGGCTAGGAAATAGTCTTGACGGTCCATCAGGACGTGAAGGGAGGCTGGGACCACCATGCGAGCTGCGCATGCCTGGTGATAAGTATGGCAGTCGCAGCAACGCATCCAGACCATGCCCCCGGCTGGGTTGGTCGGTGCCGGGGCCATTTCCGGATGGAACTGACCTGACACCCACTGCGACTAGGGTAACTATACGTCCCTCTGGTCCAGTATTTTCCATTGGATTGTCAACGTCCATTCCATCCGCTTGGCCGGTGTTACCTGACTCCGTCGCGGAACGGTTCGTATTGCCAGCAAACCGGAAAACCCGCAAGAAATTAACCGGCGCTGGAGAGCCGTTGTCTCCATTCGTGTTCTGTGTATCGTTGGATGTCGAAGGGTTGGTCTGGGCAGATGTAGCGTGTTGAAGACTTTGTATAAAATTCTCCAAAGAACCGTCTACCCCATCATTATCAAGAGCCTGGATATTCGGGAGCACAGGGCCAGTTGTGCCAGACAATTGAGCTGCAATAGCAGCAGCCGCCAGCTGAAGTACACGTGTCAAAGGCGTTTGCTCTTCTCGTCGCAAGACTCGAGATGGCCGTGCTCGCACGAAACCAGGAAGCTGGCGCGTACTTGCTGCTCCTTGTGCAGAATAATTTGAAGCTGGAGATTCTGGACGAGTATTGCGTACTGCTGGCTCAACAGAGTCCAACTCATGGGGCTCATCAAAATCCATCTGACTATCAAAGGTTCCTGGGGGAGGAAGAAACTGATCACCAAAATCGGACTGCGATGGCGGCCGAGGCGCGTGTTCGGCGTTTGCGGACGGTATGCTTGAGGTTTGCTGGCCGAAAATTTGGGATATCGGATTCGATAATGAACGGCGAACGCGATGGAGTCGAGCATTTCGACGCCATGTGCTCCTGCCGGTGTCCGCAGCACGATCAGGGTCAGGTTGAAGATTCGCAGGACTTGCAGACGTGTCTGCAGCCAGAGCTGAGTCATTTCGCGGAATAAAATAAGGTCCTCGAAGTGAGCGTCGTCTATTGATACCCCTCGATCCAAGTGAGCTGAAAGCGCTAAAACGACTGCTGTTATGGACAGCATCAGTTCTTGGTATTGTTCTTGAAACACCATGTCGATGAGCATGGCCTTCAGCTGGTGTCTCTTCTTCGCTGCTCAGAAGACCACGGATGACCGAGTTTGGTAAGAACCTGGACCCCAACCTCGACATAGTAGATTGCCTTCTTGCAGCCATACGAGCAAACGTCGCAGAGCGATACTCCTGTTGGCTTATTCCGAATTCCGGTCCATCTTCCTCCTGTATACTTCTCGAATTCCTCGCAATCCTCGATCCATCGTCAGATAGAAATGTCGGATGTTCGGACGCCTCCGTTACATTGCCCAGGTGACCTGAAGGTAAAGCTTGAAGGTTGTCATTGGGCAGTTCCGTTCCCAGTGGGGTGCTGGTTTCCCCAGCTCGCTCGGAATATTGTCTGTGGTTCATTTCTTCATCCCTATTTCCCCGGCCACGTTCCGTTCGAAAAAGCGCAAAGTGTGCTGGAAGGCTAATGCGGTGATGGTCTCTTTGCGTAGAAGAAGACTGTCCCATAGTAACAGCGTGGAAGCCCGGGGGACGTGGGGTGGGACTTCAAAAAGCGTCTACGGCCATGAAAAGGCAGGTGTCTATAATGAAGAGATTGGGTCAATTAGCTAAATAATAAAAACATGAAGACAATCTTGGGACGCAACTGGGGCTTCAGGAGTAAGTCGAGCGACCACTTTATTCGGCCGCGTCTTAAGAGGACGCGAATATCGCAAATGAACACTGGGGCTGATCTGATTCTATGACTTGACAACTCACTATTCGACAATCGGTTGAATTATGTATGAAATTCAAGTATTCCAAAGGACAGTGACCCAAAGACCTTCAGGGCCCGACCGTCAACGCTGAGAGTGTGAACGAAAGGAAGTTTCAGGGGTTGTGCATACGATATTGAGCAAACGGTATTTTGGGCTCCAAGTTATGGGAGGCGCTAGAGGCAATAGACGGAAGGTCCAACCCAGGTATCAGGAGCAAGGGTCCTGTTGACAGCAACGTGCGGATTGCTGACGACTAGTACTATTAGTGGAACCCCACGACAAACAACGAAATCGAGTGAGGATTTTCTGAGAGAAATTTGGAAAAAGCGAATTTGGTTAGTAGCTGCCAGCAACCTGAAAGAGCGAGAAAAGGAATGGCCTGGGTGGTGTTATGTGTTGATAGACGAGGAAGGATGGGGTGTGAGTCGAAGCGCTCGACGAGAGAGCGCCGGCGATGAATGATAACGGACGGCGGCTGACGACTGACGGCGCGTTTTGCTTTCGGGGGAGAAGACGGGCGGCTGCGGCTGAGGCGCTAGTGGGTTATGTAATTGCTACACGTGATTTTGCCGACCGTGGCATCAAGTCTGTAGGAAGAAGTTGATGGCTTCATCTTTTGCGCTCTTTTTGATCTATAACGATTATAAGGGGTGTGCATCTGTCTGCTGCCACTTGATTATTTTGCTTTTGTTACCGCGGCCTTTGAGCTCTGGTGCGGCGACACCTTACAGAGAGAAGAGTGACTAGTTTGAAAAGTAATTCCACTCTTCATGGACACCGGGGCTATATTACTGTTAAGAGACAAGCGAGACGCTTCCTGACCACCGGGGTCTTTATGGCTTCTTCAGAACCCTCAGCTTCAGCATTTGCCCTGCCACTTCCTTCATGGCAACAACCTACCAGTGTGCGCGTGGCTCGATATGAACCCAAGAAGCGCAAGAAGGGCTATGACGATTGGGATAATGATGTTGAAGACGCAGGCGACGAGACTACAGATGGTATTTCAGAGGCAATACCAGCCGCATCCTCTTTGATCTTGTCGCCGGAGGAAGCGCATCAGTATCATGTTGCAGGTCTCTCTTTTGACCAAGAGCTTCCAGGTGGACGCTTTCCTCATGCAGCGCCGAAGGATGAGTTGTCTCGTCGGGAAACTAAGGGCGAGATACTTAAGGGCTTGTCGACCTTGTCGCCTCCGGTTTATCCACCGCAGTCTGCCGCTTACCAGGGCAATCTCCGACTACAACATTTTGCCGTGCTCTCTGCCATTTTACATCGCTGTCTTCTAGAGCGGGATTATTTCCGTGCAGGGCGAGTATGGGGATTGATTCTCCGGGAGGAATATGGTGGCAATCCCATTGATGTGCGTAACGAAGGAAGATGGGGAATAGGTGCTGAAATCCTGCTTCGACGTGGGCGACAGTTATCAGACATTGCATCAGCATCGGAAAAATTGGACGATGAATATTCCAAGCCAAATGCCTTCCCCTATATCTGCTTCACAAGGGAAGGGTTCGAGGATGCGAAGCAGTATTACGAAAGACTCATCATTCAGCATCCGTATCGAAAAGCCGCTCCGGATGCGATAAGTGCGCTACATTTCTATCCAGCCATGTTTGGGCTTTGGATATATGTCACTCAAGAGGAGAGTAACGCCGCTCGGGATTCACTACAGCTCCATCACCGTGAGGACTCTTCCAACGAGCTTTCAGATGAAGAAGGGTTCGATGGCCACGGTACTTCTGGCAAAAAGAAACAGAAAATGGCTGCAGAAATACGTAAAAGGGAGCTGGAACACGCGCAGCAAATTGCAGCTCGCATGGATGAGGTCATCGTATCCCCTCCTTACTCGGATTCTCCCGAGCTTTTGGAGCTTAGGGGTATGCTATCACTTTGGATTGCCGATTTGTTTGTCTTATGTGTACCGCAACCAGAGAGGGAATATCAATATCTCGATCCCGACTCTAGCGATGCTGCACCTGCAGATGACTTGCCGGGTTCTATCCAAGAAAGGCGTGAGCAGAGGTTGGCTATGGAAAAGAGGCAGGCAGAAATTTCGAAATCTGTAGGATATTTTGAGAAAGGAAAACATCGCGGCAAGGGCGTGTCCCATACGCTTGAGAACCTTCATATTGATGATGAGGGAGACTCGTATATGAGTTGAACTGGCAAGGTGAGGGCTGCTTTTTGATCAAATAGGGATCATTCAAGGTTGTATATTAGCTGAGGTTGTACAGCATTTGGCGGCCGGTTCGCGAACTATATATTGTTTGTATGGAGCACCCTTGATTATGCTAGACCCCGACCAGAATCACTAGGACCGTGCCGGTAGTTTTACATAGCAGAGAATAAAATGAATAATATCCGTCTTGTTTCTCTCTTTTCATTTCCTTTTACCTTCCTGTTTTCCTCTTGCAGCCAACAAAATCAGCAAGTTAATTGACACGTGACCTCGTGGCCAACTCGCGTCGGAATTAATTCTTCTCGCGTCTTCACCCAACGATCTGGCAATCACAAATCGACGCCCAACAAAGACTGAAGAAAACACCGCTCCACAAATGGGCAAGACTTCACATCATTTTGCACAGAGAGGAAGGTGTTGATGGCTAGCAATATCCTTTCATTTAACGTTGTTCTTTGACCTTGGAGCGGCGGAGTTCTGAACGGAAGAACCATGGGGGTGGGAGACTATATTCATTCTAAAGAGTCCGGCCAGTATCGTGCTGCCGCCAATGAGGCACCGAACCAGCAACGACAGTTTCTAGCCGAACAGGTGAAGGTTGAGGTTCCGGCTACGAAATTGATGGCACCTGTTCCTTTGGGACCGGGTATGGCTGGTCTGCCGAATGCCCAAGAAGAGGGTGCTGAACAGGGGGACCTGTTCGATACAGATGTCGAAGGGATTGATGAATCAACCATTGGTGGAGCGAGCGTCGCAGATACTGAGGAGTTCAGAGCGCAACCTTCCCAGATACCTCAGCCTCAGCAGCCTCGATTGCCGTCTCAAGAACCCAATATGCCCCAGAACCAAGATACCGATTCAAGGTCACTATATCAATTCCGCCATGGGCGTCGTCCGTACCAATCCAATTGGTACGAGAATTTAGGAGAGAAGGCCATGAGGTCCGCAGGATTCGAGTCTGACGATGCTGACGACGACGCAAGCCAGTTGACCTCTGTTCCCGGGGATGACGAGCCAAATGACTGGTACTTTTCTAACAAGCACCGCACGGGCCCTGATGAGCCACTGAGCAGACGCTTGGAAAACTTCTGGAATGCTAGCAAGAGAATGCCTCACAGGTCGACATCCCAGGTTAATTTGGAGACCAAAATTCCAGCATTGACCCCGTCAAATTCCGATCCCAAAAGGATGGATCAGACGTTGCCTGGAAGCGCGAGCAGAAAGATCACACTACCTCGTAGTATGACTGCAACTCCCAGGACCAGATTCAGTCCACCAAAGCCTTCACTTCTCGAACAGCTAGATAACTCACCTACCCGTCGAGCTGGTGGATCGCGAACACGGCCTAGACGGTCAAGCGTGATTGATCTCCGCCAGCGGAACAACGGCGATGACACAAACTTATTTACAATCGACAATGATAAACAAGGTAGCCTTGACGGCCAGTCGATGACCGCTTTTGACATAACGAACGTGGTGGCTCTCGACGAGGACGACACGATACAAGATCCCTTCTTCAAACCAGACCGGAATGGAACCGGCCTAACCCCCTCCATCTCGAAGAAACGGCATCTGGAAGCGGACTACCCGCCGAATATCTTATATCAGAAATCATTTGAAGACCTCCAGGCAGAACCGTTTGAGCGCTCTCCTCCCGCTACTACCCCTGCACGACACTCCCCTCTACGCGACCAAGATATCGGCCCAGAAGACAGATACTCCCTGTTAGTGAATCTGTCCGAACAGGACCGCCGGAGCTACCTCTCAAACCTCTCAATGGATGAATGGGAAGCTTGTGGAGATGTGTTGCTCGTGCAATTCAGCGACATGCTCACGAAGATGAAGGACCTGCGCCATGCTCGTCGGAAGACAGTCGCTATCTTCGAGGAAGAAATGAGACGAAGGAACGGCGTCGTCAAAGAGCAGAGCCACGAGATATCCACCAAGCTTGACGGCATGCGGACTGGAGGCGCGGAAGTCTTGCGTGGACGTACTCCTTAAGATTCCGTTTTCTCCTCTTGATATCATCCATACTAAGTGCCGTTACTATACGATTTACTCCGCCTAATGAACCCCGGACCTGTTTGCATTGATACGCATGTGGTGAAATTGTTTTTTTCCGCTAGTTTTTTCGGACCTTCTGCCAAATGTGTTATTATTTTTTTGATCACGTGGAATGACTTGAGATTGCTCTACTTGATCACCATTCTGTTTTGTCATTGAATTTACTCTTTGCCCGCTTCATATGTATACCCGAGAATGCATGATTTTTACTCAATAATAGGAATTGTCCAAGTCGATCCATGGATACTATTTCTCAATACTCAACATTTCCTTGTACAAAATGTCTGAAAAACTAAAAAGCATAACATCGCTGCCAACACACCGGAAAGGAACAACAGGTCAAATGTAGAGTATGTCTTTGGTGCTTGGGGGAATATTTCTAGAGTCTGGGGCAGATCCAAGAATTAAGGGTAGACCAAATCACCCACTCGATAATCGCTATAGAAACCAAGCCATTGAGAAACCACCATCAGGAAGTAGAGGAGTGGAAGTAGATATAACATGGTCTAACTGGAATTCGCGTTCAGTTCAAAGAGCGTAGCCAGCCTCTTGTAATCATCAAGCAGCGTGGAGACATCTCCTATCGTGAGTTCACTGGCATGTTGGGCATCAACAAAACGTTGAATTGGCGGGTCAAATTTAGGCGAGGTACCACTATTAGGGGCACGTTCCACTTGTGGTCGTGTTGCTGGCACCCTTGCCCTCTCTGGCAGAGCGGGCGACGCTGGTCCGCTAGGGCTGTCGGAAGCACTGCGGCCGAAGTTCTTGATCATGCCTGGTATGTGGTTGAGCGGGTTGAGGGTGTTCCCGAAGTTCCTCACCGATTCCAAAGGTGTCGACGGCGAAGGAGACGCTGGAGTGGGTTGTGTAGTACCCGGCAACAATTGATCCTTTACTGACCTCCTTCCGCTGCCCTGGGTCCGAGCACTGTCGGTACTCCGGTCGCGTGGTGTTCTACGCCCACTGACCAGGCCTATAAAGGATTCTTCTGTTTTAGCGTTCACGTGTCTTAATGGAGGGCGTTCTGTTGAAACGGAGTCCTTGCTCGCATTATCTTCCTCGGCCAGATTCTTATTATCACCAGCAGCTGGGTAAGCAACAAAGTGACGAGCTTCTGCTAGGGTTTTCGGTAATGTCGGTGTATTTCCGTCTTTCCTGGACTGTAATTCTTTAAGCTGCCCAAAGACAAAGTTGAAGCTGGTGTCCAAAGATGCACCAAGATTTTTGATGCCCTGATCGGCAGTGTTACGGACGACATCATTAGCCGCGCCAAGCATCCTCGAAGGAGGCTGGAGCAAGTTATTCAAACCCCGTTGAGGGGCCGTCGAAGATTGAACTCTGGGTAGTGATTCCGAGGCGGCTTTATCTCTCGGCTTTAGGATTTCGGGAGAGGCAGACACGGCAGTTACTGAAGGCGCGGTGGCCTCCCCGGTAGTATTGAGTGCTTCAGAAGGCGTTGCATCGTTGTCAACGAGCTTGACCTGACCATCTTGTACCTCCTCTGCTCGCAGTTCCGAGAGTTCAACGTTTTCCAGAAAGGTGATCGATGCTTCCAAGTTGGTCAGGCAGTATGCAGTTTCACCATCAATCTTGCTGGAAGATCGGAATCGTTGTATAAAGAGAAGATTGCTTATGGCATTAATTCCCTCAGGAGGGCAGCTGATCAGCGTATAAATTAATGTGGGTAAAATCTCATCAGCGGAAGAAGAAGACGGAAGGAGTTTCGTTAAAGCATCCACAATAGCCTTATGCGCATACGAAAGATGCCGGAGCTTCCCAAGTGGGTACTTCTCTTCATTCATCTTCGCTAGGCGTTCGCAAGCAATAGAGACATGATCATTGGCTTCTTTTTGCTTGTCCTCATCGATGGCGCCAATGTCGATGTCAATTCCTAGATCCTTCAGATTGATCCCAACCAAGAGTAGTGCTGCGGTTTTCGAGCGCAATTTTTCGTCTCTGACTTCATCCAGGGTCGTCCTATGTCGCCATATCTTGTCGTAGACGGCCTCACAAGCTCTTCGTTCCACGGCTTCCTCCAAGGCAACACGCTTATGAGAAAGGAACTTGCGCGCTTTTCTTCTTTCTGCAACCTCGGATGCTGTTAACATTTGCCGACTGGAAGCAGCCTCTTCAGCGCCACCTTTGCTTTTGGGTTCGGTTTTCGGAGGGGGCTGAGGCGACGGGTCGCGATTTATTCGTGACGCTAGAGCTGAAATATGTGTTTCTATGTGTGATTCGGCAAGACTATAGAAATCTTGGAAAAGATCGGCCACTCTCTCGATCGTTGGAGGAGATGAATGAACCTTGGCTGAGAGGGAGTTGACAAAACTAGCATTGAACCAGACGTTAGTTTTCACCGTGCATTATAGATTTAAACCAGATGTTCCACAATACCGATCAGTCAAGCTCATTAGCTCGATTGGAAGCTCTTCGGGATGCTCCTGAACGTTCCGGGAAAGGGCTGAGCCTCCATCCCCTTGCTGCTCATCGTCTCCGGGTTCCAAATCAGAGGCATGTCCCTTTTCGAATAGATCAGGGCCGCCATCTTGATCCTCACCATCCCCCGATAAAGGCAACGGTGCATCGGAGTCCGATATGACCGTTGACTGCACGGTTCTGGCCCTCGTACGGGCAAAAGGCCTCGCGTCTAGACTCTCCATTCTAGGGAACGAACTAGCTGTGTGTAGAGGAGGCTTGTCGGGGCTCTTTTCGGACGACATCATCACTAAATCCCTGGTAATAAGCGGACAGCCTCGGATAGCCTTAACGTCCAGCTGATAGGCTCATTCATGCAGATCGGTACGTTTGCAATGAACGATCTGGCAGGCCAGTTTTGTTTCGAGGTAGCTTCGCAAAGACGGTAGCTCGCGCGTGCCGCTACTCGTCAAAAGTGTCCATATTCGGCAGTGAGCCCGACAAACCAAGGCGCTGGTAGTTCTCGTCGGTGGTGGTGCGGAGTGATATCGCTTTGGTGGAGGGATGGCGTGCACGTGCCACCTGACTTGGACTTCAGGTACGGAGTAATACTCTGTACCACGTACATATTTACACCGACCAAAACGGCGCTGTCTGTTCATCAAAAGGCATGAAGCCGCCTGACTCGCTGCTCAGATATACCACTAATATTGACTTCAACGAGTAACTGAGTTGAGATCACGCATCACGTGCTCCGCTGGGCATCACGTGCGACGTCAGACCGCAACGTCACCACCCTGAGAACAACCGCATATCAACCGTTGAATGCCGGAGGGAAATGCGATCTCCTTCTCATCCTCAACACTGTTTCTCATCTGCACATCGTTATGGACCGTGACCACAGACGCTCGAAGAAGCGGTCTTTGCGGGGGAAGGGTGTTTTAGGGCTGGTCTTGTCGGTTTCGTTGTTCTCAAGTGCCGTCTCTGCCTATGCGCCTGTATACTTCGGTTCCCCGTCGGAGGACTCCCCCTTTTTACCACCTCCACAGATCCCCTTGGCTGGGTCTCCTTCATCTGAGGAGACGCATGAATTTGTGAGTGCATAAACCGAGGATTTTCTTTTGATCAGCAGCGTGTACTAACCGTGGATCTGTCCAGTCTCTTCGGCATATTTTCCATCGGGGAACGCATGAACACCCCGATCTCCACCAGAGACTCGATATCGAACCGGATACTCGTTTGATGACCGTTTCCGAAAATGGCGAGACGATCAAACCTGCAGCCCTGGACACCAAGCTGTCTGCCTCCTCGAAACCGATTACTATCCAACGACTTGCGGATCGGCGGCCTTCGGTTATTGAAGGGTATCTACAAGCTGCGAGATCTACCGGGGAGGTGGCTGCTTTATCACCGGCGGACTGGGTGATGGACACGGTCAAAGGACCTAATGTCAAGTCAAAATCAAGTGTCCTGGCATTTGCATTGATGACTGCCAACGACTATGTCGAGGTGCCGGGCACAGGGAAATGGCATAATCTCGATAGCGGTCGTTTTAATTACTCATCGAGCTTTGGGTGGAACAGTGATGGCCTGAGAGGCCATATTTACGCGGACAAGACGAATAGCACTGTGATTATTTCTTTGAAGGGGACATCGCCAGCTCTCTTCGACGGCGCCGGCACGACCACCAATGACAAAGTTAACGATAATCTCTTCTTCAGCTGCTGCTGTGGACAGGGAGGCTCGTACCTTTGGAGAGAGTCCTGTGATTGCATGCAGTCAACATACACAGCAAACTTGACTTGCATCGTGGAAGCTATGAATGACGAGAACCGATACTATCGGGCTTCCATGGATCTCTACTCGAACGTGACCGAGCTGTATCCAGACTCAAACGTCTGGCTGACCGGTCATTCTCTGGGAGGGGCGATATCTAGTCTGCTAGGCCTGACTTTTGGACTCCCAGTCGTCAGTTTTGAAGCTATCCCCGACGCACTGCCAGCAGCTAGGTTAGGACTTCCAAGCCCGCCTGATCATGATCCAAGATTTCCGCAGAAACGGCTGTATACAGGTTCGTATCATTTTGGACATACCGCCGATCCCATCTACACGGGGACCTGTACTGGTATTGGTGCGACCTGCACATGGGGAGGGTACGCCCTGGAAACAGTATGCCACACGGGTGAGCTTTGTGTCTATGACACAGTGAAGGATTTAGGCTGGCGCAGCGCGATCGGTACACACCGCATTGAATCTGTGATCACCGACGTTCTCGAAGCCTACGATACGGCACCGCCATGTGTCGCGGAAGAGGAATGCTACGACTGTGAGCTTTGGAAATTCTTCCGAAGCAATGGATCCGAAACCACGACGACTTCGACGACCGCGACGACTACCTCGACCACCTCATCCTCTCCAACTAGAACGTCGACTTGCCAGACTCCCGGGTGGTGGGGATGTCTCGATGAGACTACAACAACTGGTCCCACGACCTCCGAAACTACGACCACCACTGCAACTACTTCAACGTGCAAGACACCGGGTTGGTTCGGCTGCAAAGACCCGACTACGACAACCTCCGCGACACCTGCCCCGACAATTACGACGACCATACCGACCGAGACGTCTACCACCACAACGTGCAAGACACCGGGCTGGTTCGGCTGCAATGACCCGACGACGACCACCAGCCCACCCGTTTCATATCCGCCTACAGTAACCTCACCCCCAACTGCAACCGCAACAAGCAGCACAACATGTGCAACGCCGGGGCTCGTTTGGGGCTGCTGGGACGACTCTACAAAGACTACGAACGATCATCCCATCACCCCTGCTCCCACCATCAGCAACATAGCCGGGTCCTGACCCTCTTCAACTTCCACCGGGGGAGGGTATTCCCCCCACAGAGGGGTTTCATGCTTCTTTTTCGGGCTTATATGTCTTTATTCCCCACAGACTGCCACACCTTAGCCATCTTAATATGGGAGATTTTTGATAGACAGCGTTGCAATTTATCCCTGCACGCAAGCAAGCAAACATACAGCACACGACCGTCAACGAACCTTTTTTCATTTGATAGTTATCTTGGAATAGCGTCTACTCAGGGGTGTTTTTTCCCTTTTCTTTCTCTGTCTTGACCTTGCTTTTTTGGTTACTGTTTACCATCCTCTTGGAATATTCTATGCATATGCATTTCTGAATCCTTCGCTCATCAATCGTCAAGCTGGATGGCGGTTAGGGACTTAGACTTGGCTTGGAGACGGTCATACTATAAAGGATACTTCTACGTCTTAAAGAGAAAGATATATATATACATTCTTGATTCAATGAATTGAATACTGGCCAAATATTTGGAAACATATGAAGATCAATGATCATGTCATGGTTCGTTTGCAAGAGAGCAAAGAAGGCGTAAGTGATCGAGTACAAGATTATATAAATAAGACATATCAACAACGTGACATTTGCAATTTTGCTATTAGTAATAAGTCATTCTTTTTTTGCCCTTGGCTACTACTAGGCTACAGACGAGCAGACGTGGAATCCGCCGCCTTGGGCTCAGTAGCCTTCTCCAAGCGCTGACCCAAATCGGGGTTGACGCGACGGAACATCTCATAGGTCTGTTTCCGCACACGCGGGTGGGCATTACACAGATGCCCCGAGACGTTCTTGACGAAGTTATCCTGCTGACCGGGCTGGCGGCCCAGGACCTGCCAGAGGCCGTTGGGCTGGACGTAGTCCTCGTCGGAGACGGGGTACTGCTCCGCGACGACGGAGCCGGTCCATTTCTCGTGCTCCTGGCTGGGCTTGACGGGCTTGTACTGCAGGGGGCGGAAGGTGGAAGGGTAGTTGGGGTTGGCGCCGTAGTTGCCATTGACGTTCATGACGCCGTCGCGTTGCCAGGGGCTGAAGGCTTTGAGCGGACAGTTGATGGGGATCTGCTCTGCGTTGCCGCCGAGGCGGTGCCGGTGGGTGTCTGGGTAGGAGAAGAGGCGGGACTGGAGGACGGGGTCGGCAGAGGGCTCGACGCCGGGGACCATGTGCGAGGGCGAGAAGGCGGCCTGCTCAACCTCGGCGAAGTAGTTTTGCGGATTCTGGTTGAGGGTGAAACGGCCGAAGCGGCGCAGGGGCACGTCGGCCTGCGGCCAGACTTTGGTCAGGTCGAAGATGCTCCAGCGGAACTTCTCGGCCTGCTCGGGGCTGAGGACCTGCACGTAGCAGGTCCACGAGGGGTTCTCGCCGCGCTGGATGGCATTGAAGAGGTCCTGGGTATGCCAGTCCGGGTTGCCAGCGGCGAGCTGACCGGCCTCTTCGTCGGTGAAGGTCTTGCTGCCCTGGTCAGTCTTGCAGTGGACCTGCACGTAGTTGAAGGAGCCGTCGGGCTTGATCCACTTGTAGGTGTGGCCGGAGTAGCCGTTCATGTGGCGGTAGGAGTAAGGGGTGCCGCGGTCACTGAAGAGGTGCATGACCTGATGCACGGACTCCTGGTGGGTGGAGAGGTAGTCCCAGAACATGGTGGCATCTTTCAGGTTGGTCTGGGGATTCCGCTTCTGGGTGTGGATGAAGATGGGGAACTTGGCGGGGTCTCGCAGGAAGAAGACGGGAGTGTTGTTGAACACCCAGTCCCAGTTCCCTTCTTGGGTGTAGAACTTGAGGGCAAACCCACGAGGGTCGCGAGCACTGTCGGGGGAGCCCTTTTCACCGCCCACCGTGGAGAAACGAGCAAACATCTTGGTTTTCTTGCCGATTCCCTTGAGCATGTCGACGACGGTCAGATCACTTATGTCGTCCGTCACCTCGAATTCACCATAGGCGCCAGCGCCCTTGGCATGCACGACGCGTTCGGGGATCCTCTCGCGGTCAAAGTGTGCCAGTAGATCGATCAAATGGAAGTCCTGAAGCAGGAGAGGGCCATCGCGGCCGACGCGCTGGGCCGACTCGGGGTCCATGACGGGACAGCCATTGGAGGTGGTGTAGACGGGAGTTTCATTGTAGCGGTAGGTGCCTGCATAGGTTAGCCTATATCTTTTCCAAGAGAGGGGGGAGATAGGTAGGGACATACCAGGTTCGTCGTCTTTGCCCATGATTGCTAGCGTCAGAAAACGTTATAGTAGTCAAGAGAGGAGAGAGGAGAGGAGAGGAGAGTGAGGAGAAGAAAGGACGGGAGCGGGGTTTATATAGGGCACTGTGAAGCCGGCCCTACCAGCATGGATGGACAGGCCAGACCAGCACGGTTTACACAGCGAGAAGCGCCATCACCGAGGCGCATTAATAATGGGCCGTGTCTGGGCTCATTCCAGCAAGCATTTCCCGCCGAAAGGGCCTTCCCCGCAGACTGACTGCTATGGCCACTCCTCCGTCCGGCGTCTGGCGACAACGACTTGGACCTTCTCAAAGAGGGAGAGGCTTTCCCCCGCACTGCCAGCCGTGGAAACCAATCAGACGCGGCCCAATGTCAGAAACCTGGGGATCTGTGGCTTAGTCAGGTCTGCTGGTCTTGCCCGATGGGGTTAATTTATGCAGGTAGCTATAGTTATACAAGTACAAGTACAGAGTAGGCAGAGTCCTGTACACCGTTCATCATACGCAGAACACCTCCATCTGGAGTAGTGTGGAAACGGAATTACCGCGGCGGAATATGCGGATCCTTCCGCGGAATTCCCCTCATTCATCATTCCGCATAAGCATTCCGGAGGAACACAGGTGTACTCTGTATGGAGTACAAGTAGACGAGGATAGTATATAAGTAACACCAACAAATCATACACGGGCAGCTAATTCTTTGGAGACGTTCCCTGATCCTCCTTCTTCCCCGCAATGCTCCCGACAGCATTACCCGTCGACTGGCCCACTCCCTTGACCGTATTGCCCAGTCCCTCCGACGCACCACCAACCGTCTTGCCCAAACCCTCTGTCGCGCCGCCTACCGTCTTGCCCAGTCCGCCCACGGTGCTGCCCACGGTGCTACCCACGCCGGACACGGTCTTGTCGACGGCGTCGCCGAGGCTGCCAAAGAAGCCGGCTGTCGGGTCAGCTTCGTAGCACTTGGTGTTGGATCGGGGTAAATTACTTACACATGATGAAGTATAGGAGAAGAGGATGTATTACTGTAGAGAATATGTTTTGTGTTATGTGTCTGGTTCGGTCTGGTCAGAGGTGCAGTCCGTTCAAGTTGATGTGGCGGATGTTAGGAGAGGTGAAGTTCAGCCAGTTGCCGCCATGATATCATATGACCACTGGCTACCACTGGCCAATTAGGGCCAGGCCTATAACTGTACTCGGGATGTCGCTGGAGTCCTACAGAGTACTCTGTTAGAAGTGTAGGTATATACTCCGTATACTCCGTAGCTCAGGTATGCCTATGACAAGATGGAAACGACAATCCTCATCTCCTGCTCCTTCAACTGCTCCTGTTGCCATGGCGTCTGCCCACTCTGCTCATCAAACGTCGTTGCCATGTCGAAATCCAACCAGAGAACCCTCTCCTCCCCCTCCGAAAACGCCATGTTATGCCCGACATCATTATGCAACACCCCCGCCTCGTGGATCTTCCCCAGAATCCCGAGCACCGTCTCCCGCCGTTGGTCCGTACACGTCTCCACGTCCAACTGCTGCAAACCGGGGATATACTCGAGTAGGATCGCACAGGCACCCAGCGACTCTTCGACACACGCCGGTGCTGGCGAAGGGAGCAGATTCCGATCGAAATCTTCAATGACCCCGTGGAACTGTGGGACGTAACCCGTGTCGCAGAGGCCATGGGATTGCAGCCGCTGGTACGCTTTGATTTCCCTGTACACCGGGGGCTGTTCGCCCTCTTGGTGTTCGGGGTAGATGAAGTGCTACAGATATGAGACGAGGTCCGGTCCTAGGCTGGGGAATCTGGCTTACCACTTTCATGGCATATTGTTTGCCGCGGATGGTGACGAGATAGCTGGCACTCCAGTCGCCGGCGTGTAGGATTGCCCTGAATTCGATCTCATGCGTTGAGACCACGATCCCATCCACGGTGAAATGCTGTCTTTCCTCCATTTTGGCTCTGTAATGGAGATGAGCGGTGTTTGTCGAGGCTTACGTCCGAGGTGGTAGATGACTTGCATTCCCAGCCGTGGGACGACAACCGGAGACACGATGAGGCTCAACTTGTCGACAGGAATAATATTCCGGGTTACTCATGCCCCTTTGGTCACTGATATGGCCTCTGGCTGACTCCGGCCTGTATCACCTGGATGTACCAGCCCTGCGCCCGGCCACGGGATACATTCGTGAGCACTACGAATCAGAGACTTCCATCGCCAGTCCTCCGGTGCTACCATCATAAGAGGCTTACTGGATATGACTTGTGTGATACTGGGAGACTTGTACACAAACATTGGCTGTGGCATCTCGATGGCATGGCGCATCGAGATGAGCGTCTCTGTCGGTGTTGAGGATATGGGCAAAGCAGGCACATATAAAGGCCTGGCTGCTCCGTCCAAATGCTCGATTCACCATTAATCATCACTCATCAAGTCCGTTCTCTATAGTCCCAGCTCTACTGTCAACATGCTCTTCAACCCAGCCAAGTTGCTCTTCACTCTGCTCGCTCTCATGGCCCTCCTGACCACCGTCCTCAGCATTAACCTACACCAACACACCCGTCCCAACTGCCACGGAAAACGCGCCTCCTGCACCCACCTGCAGCCCCGAGTCTGCTGCAAGTCCCCGCGCAGCTTCTCCGCCGGCAGCTGCCAGGGCTGCACCTCCACCGACTTCCACCTGACCTGGAACTGGTCGGGCCGCAAGGCCTGCGGCCGCAACGCCAAGTCGACCAACGGCGGCCGCTGTCTGTCCGGCAACTCGAACCTGCGCGGCCACTCGTGGTGCCGCCTCTGTCGGACGAAGAGGGAGGAGGATGGTGAGAGTGCGACGTGCACCAGCACCGTGGAGCCTTCACTCTTGGAGATTGGATCCAAGTGGTTCCAGTTGAATGATACTATGGCGGTGGAACACAAGGATGCGCTTTGGGACTTGTGGCATCGCGAGGCCGAAGATGCGGACGTTCAAGACCATCTTCTGGCGTATGCGGAGGGTGCCACGGAGCCGGTGGACGGGGGAGGCCAGGACCCTATGGAGGGCTCTATGTAGTCGTTGCCTCAGTTGTCAATTCCGCAAACCGGTCAAGGCCACCGTCTGCATGGCAATGTCTGCTGAGACACTTGTCAGGCTTCTTTACATTGTCCCATCTTTGGCAACGCGCTTTCATAGCAGACAATCAATTACTCTATTCTTGTTTTAGTGCGGTCAATCTTAACTATGGCTTGGCTTTTCATTTTATATTTTTTCCTTTTTAGTGCATTTGTTCGTGACTGCGTTTCTGGCACGTTCTTGACTCTCCTGACATTTCTGACATCTGACATTCCCGACAACCCTGATAGCAGTTGATCTTTATTTCTCTCGTCCTTGACTATTCTTATTCCAAACAATGAACCAAGTTACCTCGGCCATGGTACTTGTACAGCAACCGTGCCGTCGCACTCCGCGGTGCCATCCAGTGGGGTTGCTCCACTGCTAAAAATTCCATATCGTGTGCTCCATCTCCCGCCCCTCTGACTCTGCTCGATAACACCTCCGGCCAATCCTCCTATTCGTCCCTATCGACCGGTCCCCGATCTCTTTCCCTCACTTGAGCCGCTCCGTGCCTTGCAATTGCTTTGCCAATGGCCAATCCCAAGGCACAGGACGCCATCGCGTCCGCCACCGTCGAGGAGCCCACCCCGTCGCCGACCCCGGAGCGTTCCAATTCCACGTCGTCCGTGAGCAAGATGGTCCGGGGGGCCAAGGCGGCGACCGATAAAGAGCAGAAGATGACCCTGTTGCAGGGCATCCGGACGTATCCCAAGGCGGTTGCGTGGAGCGTGCTCATCTCGACGTGTATCGCCATGGAGGGCTACGATATCAGTTTGGTGAACAATTTCTACGCTTTTCCTACCTTTAATCGGAAGTATGGGCAGTTGATGGCGGATGGATCCTATCAAGTCCCAGCTCAGGTATGTTTTTTTTTGTTGTCTTTCTTCCCTCATTGGTTGACCGCTGCCAGTAGGAAAAAAAGCTGACAATTTTCAGTGGCAAGCAGGTCTGAGCAACGGCGCGTATGCCGGAGAAATTATCGGTCTCTTCATCAATGGCTGGGCGTCGGAACGATTCGGATACCGTTACACCCTCATGGCTTGCCTTGTTCTGGTCTGCGCCTGGACCGCCATCTTCTTCACAGCTTCCAACGTGCAAGCCCTCCTCGCCGGCGAAATCCTCTGCGGAATCCCTTGGGGTGTCTTCCAGACCCTCACCGTCACCTATGCATCCGAAGTGTGTCCCGTGGCCCTGCGAGGCTATCTGACAACCTACGTCAACTTCTGCTGGGGTCTTGGGCAATTGATCGGGATCGGGGTGATCAAGTCGATGTTGCAGCGGGATGATCAATGGGCATACCGCATTCCGTACGGATTGCAGTGGATGTGGCCGGTCCCCCTGCTGATTGTGATCTCCCTTGCCCCGGAATCGCCATGGTGGCTGGTTCGAAAACACCGCATCGAAGATGCCAAGCGCTCGCTGCAGCGATTAACCAGCGTGCACCAGGAGACCGATTTTGACGCAGAGGAAACCGTCGCCATGATGGTCCACACAACGGCCCTGGAGGAGAAAATCACCAAGGGTACCAGCTATCTGGATTGCTTCAGGGGCACAGATCTCCGCCGAACGGAAATCGTCTGCATGGTCTGGGCCATCCAGAACCTGAGCGGCAATTCCTTCTCCAACTACTCCACCTACTTCCTGGAACAGGCGGGCCTGGCCACGTCCAACGCATACTCCTTCGCCATGGGCCAATACGGCATCAACATGGTGGGCGTGTTTGGCTCCTGGCTGCTGATGACCATGGGCATCGGCCGTCGCTCTCTATACCTCTACGGGCTCTGCGGGCTCTGCGCCATGCTCTTCGTCATGGGCTTCCTGGGTCTCGTCCCCGAAGCACACCGCGACGCGGCCTCCCTCGCCACGGGCTCCATGATGCTGGCCTGGGCGCTCTTCTACCAACTCACCGTCGGAACAGTAACATACTCCCTCGTCGCAGAGCTCTCCACCCGCAGACTCCAAATCAAAACCGTCGTCCTGGGCCGCAGCCTCTTCAACGTCGTCGCGATCGTCTGCGGCGTGCTAACCCCCTACATGCTCAACCCGAGCGCCTGGGACTGGGGCAACTATGCCGGCTTCTTCTGGGGCGGCATCTGCTTCCTCTGCATCGTGTACACCTTCTTCCGCGTCCCGGAGCCCAAGGGCCGTTCGTTCGCCGAGCTGGATATGCTCTTTGAACGTAGGGTTAACGCCCGCCGATTTGCACGCACCCACGTCGACGTTTTCGGCGAGACTATCCAGGGCCAGGTCGTGCATGAGTATCAGAATAGCCAGAAGGCCGCAAGCGCGGATGTCGCGCAGGTCGAAAAGGGACCATCGGATCACGATTCGAAATGAACTATGATATTTTAATCCTCCTTGCATGCATACGACTCGGCACTTGAAACTACTAACTAAAGCTAGTCGAACTAATGTATTAATAGCGTTCTTGTGGATATTCAACCCTTCTGTACATACTTTTAATTTGACGGCTCAATGATCTTATCTGTGCTTAAGTCTGCTGATAGAACAATACCGAGCTCATTCCTATAGATCCAATACCTTCTACTCGTGAGACCACTCGGGCTTGGCCTTTTCAGTGAAAGCCTTCATGCCTAGGAGTTGTTAGCATAGCATAGCATGCGAAAGGGAAAATAGGAAAGACCTACCAATCTTCTGATCCTTCGTTCCGAAAAGGCTGTGGAACAACCGTCGCTCATACTCAACACCCTCCTTCAGCGGTAACTCCTGGCTCTTATCCACAACCTCCTTGCCCGCCAGGACGGCAATCCGGCTATAGCTCGAGATCTTCTCCGCTATGGCAATCGACTTCTCCAACAACTGCTCCTGGCCGCCCTCGACCACCTGCGACGCAAGGCCCCACTCGCCGGCTTCCTTGCCGCCGAACATGTCGCCCGTCAGGATGATCTCCATGGCCTTGCTCTTGCCCACCGCACGGGTCAGACGCTGCGACGCTCCCGCGCCGGGGATCACACCGAGCTTGATCTCGGGCTGCCCGAACTTGGCGTTCGTCGTGCAGTGCAGGATGTCGCACATGAGGGCGAGCTCGCAGCCGCCGCCCAGCGCGAAGCCCGAGACCGAGGCGATAACGGGCTTGCGGATGTTGTTGGCCAGGTGCGACCAGGGCGCGATGAAGTTTTGGGCGTATGCGGAGGAAAAGGTGAGGGGAGCCATTTCCTTGATGTCGGCGCCAGCTAGATAAGTGTTAGGGACGACCGGATAGAGGCGGGATGGGCCGGGAGGGAAAGGGTCATACCAGCGAAGGCCTTTTCGCTGCCCGTGATGATAATAGCGCCAATTTCCTTGTTCGCCTCGTAGTCGTTCAGCGCATCGTTGAGCTCGCCCATCAGAGTGGACGACAAGGCATTGAGGGCCTTGGGGCGGTTCAGTGTAACTGGTATCGCTACATGAGCATCCTGCTACCTGCCATGGGTATAGGAATAGTGGAATGCAGTCACGTACTCAATCCGACACTGGGCTTCGGAGTCGAAGTGAGAATGGTCTCATAGTTCTTTGCGGCAGTTGTCGAGAAGATCCTGCCCGCTCGGTTAAGGTAGAAAGGTGAGGAGATGGCGGGCTTGGAGATGAGGAATCGGGTGCAGCGCTGAGAGAACATAATGGCTGGCGTGTATATAGAAATTCGGATATTCCAACGAACACAGCAGAGAATACAATCTGTGAAAGATAGTGGCCGGAAGAAGAAAAAGTGAAGCTATATACAACCGCGGCTAAGCTCCCCGCAATGGCCGACGACAACCGCAGCTCCCGGCACGTGATATATAATATATGACTAATATATCATGTGACTTTTGAAAACAGCTGAGGCGCAGTTCCGTTCCTGGATGTGGCTGATGCAGGGACTGTGGCGCGTGTTTGGTGATGGCCGCAGTGGACACTTCTTCTCTGCTGCTCCTGATTTACAATCGCGTCGCCGCCCCTCTCATATACACACACCTCCATCAATCACGAGAGAAGACAGGGTGGTATTAGCTGCTTCGCTTGGTTCCTGATCTTCTCCTCTGCTGCATTGTGTGCAGTCTGTCTTTTCTCTGCAGCTGTTAGGCCTGTCGCAGTCATGGATGTCCCCGAGCCGGAACAGACCCCGTTCACTGCGGTGACGGCGCAGACTTCGAAGCTCGCGAGGGTGAGTTTGCCAGATCTGAAATTGTAATTCGGGGTGCAAAGACGCTTCTGGAATAGATCTGGGGATGTTGCGCACGGTCTGTGGGGATCTGGAGTCCAGTGCTGATGTGATGATTCTAGCAATACCAAACCTATCTCGATGCCTCCACACCGTTCACCACCTATCGCTGGGTCGGCACCGTGGTTCTTCTCCTCTTCTTCTTCCTGAGAATTGTTTTCGCGCAGGGATGGTATATTGGTATGATGGCAATGATCCAGCTCAACTTGACAGGAAGCCATCCAAACTAACAGACACTCCGTATTCAGTCGCCTACACCCTCGGAATCTACCTCCTGAACCTCTTCCTCCTTTTCCTGCAACCCAAATTCGACCCTTCCCTCACGCAAGACGAAGGCCTGGAAGACGGCGAGGGGGAAGCCTCCAGTCTCCCCACCAAGCAGGACGATGAGTTCCGCCCTTTCATTCGCCGTCTCCCGGAGTTCAAGTTCTGGCACTCGGCCACTAGGGCCATCTTGATTTCGTTCGTGTGCTCGTGGTTCACCATGTTTGATATTCCTGTGTTCTGGCCCGTGTTGGTCATGTACTGGATCATTCTCTTCGTCTTGACGAGTACGTATTACTTCTCCACCTGGTTTGGTATTAGTGTTGGTGTTTTCTTTGCTGACCTTGTTTGTTTTGCTCAGTGCGCCGACAAATCCAGCACATGATCAAGTACCGCTACGTTCCCTTCTCGTTCGGAAAGGCCAGATACGGTCGTTCATAGGTGATGGATACGTCTGCCTGCCTCGAGCGGGTTCCAGGACCTCCTTTCCGGGCCTTTCCCGTCCAAAAGATGGCTCTTCTTCGCTTCTTTATTTCTCTGCAGTGATTAATCATTACGCCGCTGCTGTTTTTTCCTTTCCCCCACCCCCTTTTCTTTTTTAACCCGATTACGATTCTCCTTCCTAAGTCTTTATTAGACATACTGTATTGTGGATGAACTTGACGTGGGAAAGACAAAAGATAGAACACAAACGGCAACTGGGAATAGGGAACTGTGTGCCTCTACCGATTGATGGATTGATTGATGATGACCATTCGGGATTTGAATTCATGAGCCTATTTTGCTTTTGTATTTTATTACTTGTATACAGATTTAGTGCTGTACAGGATGGATCGAAATCAGTTTCACCAACGTATTCTATTCGATTCTTTCCCGAACCCTATTCCAGACTAGGGTTTTCAAGGATTGAATCGTACTGAAAAATCATATCATGAGACTGAGCCCTGTAAGTGACTTGAAATACTAGTACCCTTGATACCATCACCACGTTGCCCTTCACTCGTCACCTCTTCCCGCCATCAACGTCCTCACTTTTAAAAGCAACACTTGCCAAGGTAGCAAAGTCAAGAATTCTGGCTCAGTGCACATTTAGACATTCCATAATAGCAAGGTCATTCTGGAAATTACAAATGAAATAGAAATTGTTAGATGTGAACATTTTATATTAAGTTTCTATCTTATCTGGACTTTCATCTTCAGCCCATCTGTTTCCATTGTTCCCATAACAGTAAGGTTTCAGAAGTGGGATTGGTCTGACAATGATTGGGCCCTATTATTTGCTTTTGCTTGGCTAGCTTCAGTATTTTTACCAAGATATTTCCAGGTCCACGCAAGATTGACTATGCTCATTAGCATATCAGGATGGTCTGGTCCACACCAATTTTCCTTTTGCGAGCTTCTATGACCTGCATCAAGAGATGCTCCGACTTCTCATATCGACACTGGCACTCGTACGTCGACGCTAGGCTGGCCATGCCCAGTAGTGTAGAGGGATGATCTGTACCAAGCTGCTCCACCTCCTCCCATCAACCCTCAAGCAAGTATGCTCTTGCTAACATTGCCGGACTCACAAGGGCTTCAGCATCCTCGACACCCAGCAATTTCAGTCTCTGCTCTCTCAATTTCAAAGCCATTGTCCCTTATATTCGCGATATTTCCACTTTCCGATGCATACCGTGCACCTGTTAGCGCTTAAGGCCGGTGGGCTAGTCAAGCGCAGCACTGGCGAGTAGCTAGCGAATAGCCGTCGAATCGGTAGTTTACTAGTTGCGAAATAGTACGATAGTAGCTAGTATAGTGAGGAATAAAATGAATCGCTTGATTGTCTCTGTCTGTCTGTCTTCTTGCTTCCTTTTATGTCTATGACCCCACTCTAATTTATGCGTTGTCACTAGACAGGCCTGCATACGATGTATGCAGGCTTATCACACGTACGTAGGCGTAGCCCTAACCCCATGACGTCGGTGTCGGCGACACAAACACTGAACAGCGAAAATGAACATACCCACCACATTAATGAAAAGAAGCTGCAAATACTTTCTCTTTACAGCCATATTGCTAAAGGCTATAGGGGTTTGCCACATCAGCATACCAAAATACATATGTGAATGTAGCGTCAGTGGAACATGTCTATCATGTTTCTACACTGCATCCTCACCACCCGATATGAATGTAACGTAGTAGCGTCAGTAAGGCGACACGAGTGGAGCTAGATAAGCTCGCCACACTTGAATACAGAGTAACTAGAAATACCCAAAACTCAACTAAAATGATGTCAATAAAGCTACTCAGAGCATAAAAGCATGTTCTATTAAAGTGCGGGCACCTGCCAGCCTCTAGACCTACTTCACGTTTTAAGAAAAACGAAATTCATTTTCAGTCCTCTCAAGAATTACCTCCCTATTGCACTGAAAGAGTGAGTGTCCATACTTGTGAGATTCATAATAACTGTATTGATAAGCCTCGAAATCAGTTCAACAAATATGACCGAACAATCAGGAATCGTGAGGTGGTTTAATATCGAAAAGGGATTCGGTTTTATAACGTCAGAGTCTGGTCAAGATGTATTTGTGCCTTTTAGCGCTATTCAAGGGGGAGACCTACAGGAAGGACAAAATGTGACATTTATAGCGGTTCCAGGACGGAATGGTATGCAAGCAGAGGACGTGACGGTCAATTCTTTGTGATGTTGATTTAAGGGTAATGGTGGTAGCGACAGATTGGATTGTCCTTGTGAGCCTGACAAGCCACTGCCATGTCTCTACATACCTCCATTACCACATTGCCCAATCTACGAGCAGTCAATTTTGGTTATGGCTTGTTCTATTTGTATTCACGACCAAGAGATTTGACAATCTTCATCATCTGACTTTGGTCAGTATATGATGGTGAGGACTACACTGAGATCCTGTAGTGCGAGGGCTGCCAAAGTATCCGTCAAAAAAGGCGGTTGCTAGGCTGGAACATCATGCGGTAGCTTAGCCATAGCAACAGCAAAACGCAACCTTTTGTTGCTCATATTGTGCACTGGAAACAGCCGGCAGCAAAAGGACCTCGAAGGAATAACTTAGTGTCGAAGCGTGCTTTTATAGTACTATTTCTTTCTTTCTGCCCGCGCGTGTTCTGTCATAGACTGGCTTGACTGTGCCTGGTATCAAAGTGAAATTTATATACAACGCCAGTATATCTATTCCTATAGCCCTTCTAATAAGGTCATAAAGCACGAAGTCTAGTCATGAAACGTTAAATCAACCCCAAAGCGCCGACGTAGCTGCGTCTAACTCTTGAATCTTTCATGAACAAGCAGAACCCCAAACAAACCCTTAGGTATATACCTCTGTAGCTGAAAAATAAAACGAATGAATGGACTAAGAAAGAAAATTAAAGCTCGAGATGCTCCACACTATTCCTCTTCTCCTCACTCAGCGAGAGCGACGACATCGTTCTATCCGTAGAAGGTCGTTGTACCTCCTTGGTCTTGGTGCATATCCATGTCGACGCGTACATGTTGACACTATGATCCAAGTATCAGCATATTTTCCTTATACTATTTGGCTACACGGACTCAGGATACGCTAAACTTACCGATCAATACATGTTCCCGGGAATCGTGCCCCGACACGACGGGCCGAGAAACCATTCTCCTCGAATTGCCGGACGTACCAGGGCTCGATGCTGGCAGAGCGGAGCAGGATACGGCCGCCCATCTTCAGGGAGTAGTTGAGAGTCCGGGCTTGGGCGGAGGCTTCTTCGCCGTCTGGGTCAAACCAATCCATCGAGTCCATGATCTGCGGCCTGGTGTTAGTGAAGCTATTCCCCTGGTAAGATAGTAGACGCAAACTCACTACTGCAATGGTTAAGCTTCGAGGAGTGATACGGTTGATCACTTCGTTGATTTCGTCGGTGTGGATACGGAGGCCGTCAAAGGCACCTGGCGATGAGAGCTTCAGGTGAGCCCTAGGGGACAAGTAGGCCGGATGGCATCTATATCCACTTATTAGCTTCCGATCAATCAACACAGAAGAAGGGCTACAATACTTACTTTCTAGAGAATTGACCCTGAAGACATAATAAGTAAAAGTAGTTGTCGTTGCTGATCATGGTATCCTTGACCACAGGATCCAACGTGTCAACAACATACTCCCAGATCGACTTTCCGCTGACATCTTTGCTCTGCTTCATGTTGGGGTTCAAGCCGTTCCGCTTATAAAAGTCGTTGACTATCATGTTGCGCTGGTTGCGAGGCACCCCCGCAGCCTTCCACGCGAACCATTCGGTCCCCACCACAGCCCAATGAAGCGGACGGCTCATCAAAACACCGCGGATCTTGGGCCAAATCGCGCGCTGTTCGGGAAGGGTCTGGGCTTCGCACAGTTTCTTCACTTCATTCTCAAGACCGAAGACCTTGAAGATATAGCGGACCATCTTGATTGCGTGGCGAGAGCCGCCGCTTTCGTAAAGACCTTTGCCGGAAGAAGAGGTGAAGACCTGGGTGTGCTCCAACCAATACTGAAAGGCTTGACTGGACAAATGGGGGCTAAGTCGAGACACAAGCAATTCCCGGAATTCGGGGTGCTTCCCCTCGCCAAAGATCTTCCAGACATCGCGGTGGCCCAATGCCACAAAGCATGCAACCTTGAGCTCCAGGAGGTGGTTCTGGTTAGGGTTCAGGTCGACGGCGTGCACTCTGCGCGGGCTGTTCTGCAGATAGTCCAAGATGTTGTCACCGGCACTGGTGATTGCCAAGATCACATCGTCGCGAGTGATGTTCAAAAGACGGTGGTCAACACGAGGGTCTTCCCAGTTGAAAGCATAGATGTACTCATTCTGGAATTGGGTATGTTTCGGGAGCAAGTCATCATAGCAGATTCGGTAGTGGTGGTTCTGGTAAAATGCGGAGGGCAGCGGGAGGTTCGAGTCCAAGTTGATAATAGCCGACTCATAGGCCTTGGAACGGATCTCTCGTTCGCTCTGCTCGTTCGTCTTTTCGACCTCCTGGCGGTGATTGGCAGGAGACAGGTAAGGGGATTCGGTGAAGGAAGCATCCAATTTCTCAATGGCATCCTGGCCTGCCGGGCTCGACACAACATCCTTCTGGCATCCGATGAAGATGTAGTAAGGAATGCCTCCGAGAAGGTAGTTCCGTTCACTTGCCGAGATAACAGTTCCGAAGCGATATTCCAGGTAGTCCCGACGGGCAGCCTCGAGAGACACACGATCCAAGTCAAACCAGGCACGCCAGAATAAACGTCCAAGCCAGTTGACATGACGGTTGAAGGCACCGCCAATATAGTTGCGGGACGAGACATCGACAATGCTCTGGACTGTTTTCGCACGTCAATACTTTATATTTTCCGTGCAGCTCTAGGTCTCATTCACAACTTACCATAAAAGTCGCAAACACCAAGGATTCCAGTAGATTTCATCAGGGGCGTCAAAGAATCAACCACGCTGTAATAGTCTGTTATAGTGAATCAGCAAAAGTCTTCCAGGCAAAACTAGCAACTCTGCTTACCGGGAATCATAGACAAGCTGTAGCTCATGGTAACAACATCCGCGCCTACACCGGTGCTAATCTTGGCCCGAGGCTCCACGTTCTCAGCCTCCGGAAGACGGAAAGTTCGCACATCCTGACAGACAACCGAGACATTCTTCCACCCCAGCCGTTGAAACCGCTGGCGAGCGACGTCGCAGAGGGAAGGAGACAGATCAACCAGGTAGACGTGCGAGAAGAACGAGTTGACGGGCAGGAACGCGGACATGGCTTCGATATTGTATCTATTCACGGTTAAACAGGGGCTTTTTTCGTTGGCCGATTCTCAATGCTCACCCAGTGCCACCACCCATCTGAACCATTAGCATTGATTCCAAAAACGCTTAAGAAAGGATTACTCACATCGACCCAGACAGCCTTACCAGACTTAAGCTCCTTGTTTTCCACCTTATACTTCAATTGAGCGGCAACCAGACCCAACATGTCTTCACGGCCACACAGCAGACGCTTCCGGGTGGCATCATAGACGCCGGCCTAACATTAATTAATCCTGTCAGCAAAATTGTGGCCAATGGTGGTGAGCTCTGGTCCATACCTGAGCCCTATAGAAACTTTCCAACGCATCCTGCTGCCCATCGCCCGCCTCATGGGGTTTCAGGAAAGTAGCATAAATGAATTTCAAATAGGAGAAGATGCCACTGTTATAGTCGACCTTCTGCTTCCGGGAAGATAAGAGCAGGACCGCAGCCACAAGTGCACACACCATGATTGCTGTGCCCGCAATGTAGACATACTGCCGGTCCAAGCTATCCAGCAGGAGGCCAACAGGACTACTGCTGACGGAACTCATGGTGCAACCAAGGAATGGTACCCAGACGAGAAAAAAGGTTAGGGGAGGGAGGGGGGAGACGCCTTAGCCGGGCGAAGAGGATGAGAATGAGGAAGCGAAACAAAAAGGAGCAGCGGGCAAGACGATTCTTTTGAATCAACCTCCGTGAAGAAGGTCTCCCCTCACCCTGCCCCACCATCGTGACCCCTCGAAGACCTCCGATCTTGTAGCCCCATTCCCGGCGTCCTGGATCCCCCGTGAACCGCGTCATGATGCCCTATCAGCCCGACACATGGGCCGTGATAAGATATAGTGCAGGACGAATTCGGAAACGGACGATCCATAATGTGGGGGGGTTGCAGTAAGTCAAGTCAAATGCGTTTGGCGATCAACGGACGAGCCTAAATAGAGCATATCATGAAGCATCGTGCGCACCGGAAAGGAGAACGGGCAAGTCAGAGCCTCCGACGGCGACATGTGCCCTAATGGACGGGCGGACGGCGCGGAGCCAATCAGCGGGCGGCATGCTGGCACATTTCCGCTTCGGGCCCTACAGGCGGTCAACCTCAGACGCTCTATACACCCACAAGGGAGAGAAAGGGAACGGGCAGGAACGGAGATGCTCTTGAGTAGAAAAGGGCTCCCGAGAGCGAAAACGATAAACTTTGCTTTAATAATACAGGTGGTGGGTGTGTGGTAGCGCACCACTGGCCGGCCGTCAATATCGCCTCACAATCGCTGCAAGACCTCGTGGGTTTAGTGCAGTTCAGAGCATGCGAAATGCGTTTGGACATCGTCCCTCACGACATTGCCGTTAGTTCATCCGTCTCCTTTGCGGTACTAGCGGAATTGCCAACGTCGTCAGTCCTGTGATAGTCGACCCTTATTGCGTTTGTCTGTCTATATAATGCCTTAATCACGACCACGTCAAACCAGGCCATAACGCCCAGACGGCAGAGTAACCGCATACTCTGATACGCTATGCATATCATGGCATGAAAACCTAATCCGGATGTCAATGCATGCGCCCCACGCTCAATATCGTAGATCTTGTATGCTTCTTTTTCTCTCCGCTGCGTAGGGCGCCAGTCAAGAAACCACCTTTTTATCCTTTTTTCACGGCAACCTGTAATCCTTGGTCCAATCGTCCAATCAGCTAGTCTCCGGATCTTTCTGTTTGGAGATGAACGGAACAGAGCATACATATGTCCTAGATCTTCCCCAGGTCCCGGCAGCACGAGCCAATCCCGAGGCCTGGGAGAAGTACATAGTAAAAACCAGCTGCTTCCGAAGGAAGCTCAGAGGGGATTTTCGTGACATGAACCGCAGGACTGACAGTGCATTCTAGGCCCGGTCAGTGTCTTGCATATGACAGCAACTTATATCGGGATGTTCATTACATTGAATGGTCTCAGGGATATTCTATCAATGGCCCCTGGAACCGACATGGATGGTCTGCCTTGAGTTGGACCTGGGCGATGGGAATGTGACTTGAGCTTGAGGGTTGACCATCTTGACAAGTGTCAACAGTATGATGGGGCTTTGTGGGGTTTTGGTAACCAGAAACTAGAAATGGTACTATGAGAGAACCCTGGCGATTTGCACAACAGATGCATAGTTTGGACCTGTTCAATGTTCGAGGAAAATACTTAGCTCAGTATTCTCGGAACATTTGTCTAATCAATATCCATCAGAAAACAGAACATAATAGCCAAGCATCACAACCGATGCAATCGTGTTTCTATTCTCATAATCAACACACCCTGGGAATCATCACTCCAGCACGGTTTCATCGTCCATAGGCTGTCAAGGCCAAGGAGGAACAATCAAAGAAAACGTAGAAGAGAAACATCATTAGAAACCAGTGTAATCCACAAATTTGCTTGGGCAAGTCATTTTTCCTGCCTTCATGCAGGATACACAGTAAATGCATGTCATCAGTCCACCGAAACGATTAGGATATATAATAGCAAAGGAAAAATAGTGATATAAGGACACAGACCCGGTTTACCACAAGAGAGTCGAGAAGAAAGGAGGATACCGGCACCTCACGTGCCAAACCACTCCCGAGTTGCCTGGCAGGAATCGAGAAGCGCACATCACGAAATGAACTCTATATTTTGACACAAAGACGCCAGCGTTTATGCGTTCTCTGACTGAATTGTTTGCTATATCCCAAGTCAGCATATGCGTTTTTATCATCGAACAGGGTAGGAGAAAAAGGTACTAACCACCAGCCAATCCATGCCTTCATCAAGGCCTTTACCATCAATAGCAGAGCATGCCACAATGCTCCAGTTCCGGTCCCGAAGTTCGCCAAGTTTCAAGGCCTCTGAGATCTCGCCCGCACCCTTGGCACCCGGCTGGTCCTGCTTATTGGCGAACACCAAGAGGTTCGCATCGCGTAGTTCTTCCTCATTCAACATTGCCGCAAGCTCATCGGCAGCTGTCCCCAATCGTTCAATATCCGTGGAGTCGATGACGAAAATGACGGCGGCAGTGTTGGCGTAGTAACATCTCCAGTAGGGACGAATTGAGGTTTGGCCTCCGAGATCCTGCAATTGGGAGACAGCGTGTCAACAACCATCACTTATGACTTTCCTTCAATCTCCAAAGCACTAGTTCCTTGGGAAAATATGCAACTCACCCAGACGTTGAAATTCAGATTGCGATATGTCACGGATTCGACGTTGAATCCAATGGTAGGTATCGTCGTCACGACTTCGCCAATCTGTCCAAATAGACACATCCAATCAGCGTGTGCGCTTTCCCAGCAAAAGAGTCCATTCACAGCTAGCATACCTTTAACCGGTAGAGAAGAGTCGTCTTTCCGGCGTTATCCTATATCATCCCGACAAATCAATTAGCCCCGGAATCGACGCCCAGTCTTCCTGACATTGAACATACGAGACCCAGGATGAGAATCCGGATTTCCTTCTTGGACCAAAGCAGGTTCCATATGCGTGACAGAGAGGCACCCATAGTTGTGTGTATATCCGGTTCGTAGAAAAAGGGGAGAGAGCTAAAGGTCTCGGAGAGAGCAAGGAACTAAACACTGTGTTGGAGCTCTGCGACGCGGTCTGGACAGAGAACAAGGGAGTTGCCAAGAAAAGGGCTCAGCTGTCGTGAACGATTAGTATTGTTTGTTTCTCGAGTACTCTGCACGAGGTCAAGCGAGAATAGAAACTGAGAGATGAATTGTCTTGGTTGTCTTCCTACGTACCGAACTTCTTCTGTCACTCCTTGGCGTTCCCTTTCTGTTTTAGTGCTCAGGCCTCGCCGCTTTTTACTGAGTAGAACTGAGCACGCCTTGGATCTGATCAGTGATCGTTACATAAGCGGCCTAGATCGCTTCACCACAACTTACTAGCTTTTCCGTCTCAAGCGACATAAGAATGACTTGTTATCCGCGGTTATTACAGCAGACGAAAAGTCAGCATGCGCATTAGATTAGACGAAGGGCGGTCGAGCGAATCGCTTGTGAAATTGAAGGGTATAACATAGTAATGCAACACCCTCGAAAAGTTTTTGATGGACTTTTGTCTGAGCTTTGCCGGCTACTATGGGGATAAAGGATCAATCTTTTCGACCACCGCACATGTGGAGTTGGGTCTGAATTGTTGAGCCAAAGGCTACTGCACGACAGGCCTTTTTTCTATCTGTTAGTGTGCAATGCTGATTTGTGAGGTGACAAAGGCATCCAGAAAGACATCCAACCCTGGCACTGACAGATCCGAGTGCTGGCTGTGATATCGCCATTGGCGTGGGTTGGCTACTTGATCCGAGCGTCAAGATCAGTTGCTTTTAGGTCTTGGATCTTGATAGGCAACCAGGGGAAATGGTAGACATCTGGAAAGATGCCACAAGGCCATTGGGGAATTAAAGGTTCCCCGGGCTGAAGCCCACATACCCAGCCGCTACTTAGTTGCGCAGCCCCTAATAGAGCGAGCATCAGGTCTTGTCCTCGTGCCATTCATCAGTGCTATTGTATCTACGAGTGCTATTGTATCCATCAATTGATTGACGCTGTTGTATCCACCAGCGCTATGGCATCTATTGTCGCTATTTATTCCACGCTTCTTAAGTATGTCTGATGAAGAAATATAATAAATAGGTGGGTGATGGTTTCGTCTAATTTGTTCCTTTCAAAGTTGCGCTCTTTGCTTCGACCCAACCCTCTGTTATCCTCTCCGTCCATTGTATCTCTGACTCACTTTCTCACCCTTCTGTCTGGTTTCCAATTCCCTCCAAGCCGCTTCTCTTAGGGACCACATTTACCATGGACGCTGGACTCAGTATTGGCATTAAGCTCGAACTTCTGTTGTCACCAAATGGAGAAACAACGAGGACTTCAAAGACCTGGAGCATTTCGCTCAAGCCATTGTGGCCTATTGCAATGCTGCCTGCTGTTCTGCGCCTCAAATACACAATGGTGTTGATGGTATCTATGAGGCCCACAACACCAAGACTGAATGGTTCCCAATGGATGATGCCACTCTCAAAGCAGACAAAGATAATCAGTGTATGTCACACCTATGTTTTTCAGCTCTTTGCCAGCCTACTTACTGTGACCAAGACCACTGGAGCTTGTGTCTCCAATCCTTAGATACCGTGCATGAAGTAAATGGCGCGATGAAGTGCGTGTTATCTTCAAACCCATTGACTGGCTTCCCATATAACATGCAATCGATCCTGTGCCTGAGTTTTGTGGACAATTGCAATCACCCTGCAGGCATCGCAAACTTGATGAACGACGATGGCGCAAGATATCTCTTATGGGATTTCAAACCTGTACTACGGTGGCTTGTTGACTGTCGAGCTGCGGCAAGCCCCATGTGCAATTGATGAAATAATGTGTTTTGTTCATGCTTCCAAGATGACCTCATACTATCGGGACCTTCAATACCTTTGAAATGTCCAGGGGCTACGCCGGTTCCTTACAAGTCATGAGGTCTCTGGATTCAATCGTCCTACTCTGGAGCATCTTTTCCGAGGGAAGTCCAGATATGTAGCACCTCAAGGTATTCGAACCCTGACGGAAGAAGGACGAGTGGTCTTGCAGGCTGAAATGGATCAGGGGTGCCGGGAGTACGAAAGCCGTATCCGGAAGGACTAAAGATCAGGGGATATACCGGATTTTAATTAACGAAGGAGCGCATTGCGTCTCTGCTAAATTGTCCGTATCTATCTAGCAAGTGCCTGCTCACGAGTGCTTGAGGAGGGATTTCATTTAGTCGGAGAAGTGGCCAATATATTGACTTCGACCTTCGAGCCGACTATTAATCCTCCCGACTCATGGAAGAAGGAAGTAAAAAAAACCTGATGAAGAAGCTTGTTCTCAAGCCTGACTGAGAAGCAGGTAAATGGCTTAGTGGGTAACTGTTGATACACTTTCACCTGTTACCAGCGATTACCTAGTAATTACTAGGAGCTACATAAGTCTCTATCTACTGACTGTGGCTGTGCGTCCTCCTTCATGATGGATTTGTACCGTACTACGGAGTACGTACTCTGTTAGTTACCATGTGTGTTTGAACCGAGAAAACGACAATGAAGCTAAGTTTGTAGTTCTGAGAGCTACACTGATGTAGTACATGCTTTCTGCCTTGTAAAGGCCACATGACCCTACTACCCGTGGTCCGTACGCATGCTTTAGACGGCTATTGGAGGAAGATTGTCCTAACCGTACTTTTTATGTACTTGACAGACGTGAGATCACTTTGGCTGACTGACGCTCTTCAGTGGCGCTTACTACTCTGCCCTTTTGCGGGTTGCCGATCGGGAGCGGGTCTGGCGCTTGTTGGTGGCCGTTTGGGGTGAAGGGAAAAAGGATGGAATGGGAGGACGGACGCCAGAGCTGTGGCTTCTGCGTGTGTCCTACACGTCTCCCCCGATTGCTGCCAGCACCACTCTCGCAACCACTCTAACTGGTTTTATTTACTCTCCAGCTAGTCAAAACAAAAGTATACAGATGTCTTTCCTTATCTGAAGAATCGCAATCACTACTACTATCTACCATCTTATTCCATTGCGCCTGCGATCCCGCCCCGGTATACGCTCAGGCTGCTCCTAAATACGACAGCCAGGAACGGAATTGAAAAGAGCCACCATGGTCGGCAAGAAATCTGGAAAAGCTCTCCTTCGGGATGAAGGTAGGTGTTCTTGTCTATAGGCATGCGCGAAATCGATGATAGAAACTGATACGCCCTGCTTCTACCCATAGGTCTGGAGCGCACGGATAACAACATGGAATTGTCGAGCTGGCCACAAGTGCCTGCGATTAATCAAAAGAATTATTATACGTATGTCGTTGGATGCGAATTCACGACGATTTTGAGGGTTGCTACTGACCCCCCGGCTTGTGCTTCAGGGACTACCTCAAGAGGGATGACCAGTACCTCGCCTTCAGACTGCAAAATGAAGAGAATCGGAATCGCATGACTAAAACGGCCAAAGACCGGGACCGTGCCCTGGCAATGGCAAAAGCAAACGATCTGGGCGTGCCGGAAGACGCAGAAATGGATGGCGATACGAACATGGATGATGAGACGGAGGAGGCCCCGGCGGAAACACTGGGTTCCAAGGTTATTGTCATGCATCTCGGCAGTCAGAACCTGCGGATTGGCTTGGCCAGTGATGCGTTACCAAAGACGATCCCGATGGTCATCGCTAGGAGAGCGGCTACAAGCGAGTCGGAGGACCACGAAGAGCCCAACCCAAAAAGGATGAAATTGGACGATGGTACTGTGATGGAGCCAGAGAAGATGTTTGGTTCAGAGGTTTGTCTTTCCCTTTCGTACGGATGTACGAACTTAGGCCAGGTCTTACAACTCCTAACCTGATCTTCATTGCAGTTCTCCTCTCAATACTCGTCGATGGCCGCCGATCTCAAAGTGCACATGAGGCAGAATAAACGTCGAACCCTTCCAAACTCGAAAGAAATGGTCGTAAACTACAACCGTCGAACCGCCCCTGAAACCATTTCAGAACACAATGACCCGATGCGCGTGGAATGGACGGAGATCAACAACAGCACCCCAGAGTATATTACCGGGCAAGAGGCGTTAAGGATACCGGATCTATCGAACCCTCGCTATAAACTCTACTGGCCGATGCGGTATGGGTGGTGTAATGAGAGGGACTACGACAGCAAACGAGTTCTGTTCCTGGATATAGCGCTCATCTTGGAAGAGGCGATCAAGACCCAACTGGGACTGACAAGCAAGAAAGAATGGCCACACTACTCATGCGTCTTCGTGATCCCTGATCTTTATGAAAAGTCGTACGTTACCCAGGTGCTTGAACTGCTGATGAGGGAATTCGCATTCGCTCGCGTCTGCTTCATTCAGGAGAGCCTGGCCGCCACTTTTGGCGCTGGATTTACGTCTGCCTGCGTGGTCGACATTGGCGCGCAGAAGACATCGATCTGCTGCGTGGAAGAAGGCATGTGCCTTGAGAATTCGCGCGTGAATCTGAAATATGGGGGGGCGGACGTCACGGAGGCGTTTGTCAAGATGATGTTGTACGATCACTTCCCGTATGCCGATATCAACTTGTGGCGCAGGTACGATTTCCTTTTGGCTGAAGAGCTGAAGAAGAATATCTGCACCATGAACGAAGCCAATGTCACGGTACAGGTGCACGATTTTCACCTTCGCGTGGCGGGGCAAGACACCAGAAAGTATACGTTCAAGGCTTATGACGAGTCGCATTTGGCTCCAATGGGCCTTTTCCAACCGTCAATATTCGACAACTCACAGAAGCTTAAGGGACGGAGGACACTGATCGATCGTTCAGTTGACATCTACGACGGTCAACCTAACGATCCTACATCTCTTGCTCAATCTGAGATCTTGAAAACTCTTGCTCCCCCAGCAGCCAATGGACCTGTGGGTATCGAAGCCGCATCACAGTCATTGGACGTCCAGTCTACACCAAGCCGCTCGCATCATACCAATGCCCTGAGTCGGGTTCAGGACGTGGAAGCTACTCCTCGATCGTCAGTTGCTGGATCTCCCGTGCCCGAGACGACAAGCACTCCACAGGCAGCGGGAACCAGCACACCAGCTGTACCACCACCGCCTCGTGCCCCGACAGTCGAAGAGCGCGACGACATCATGCCTATCCTTCCGCTCGACGATGCCATTCTCACCTCCATTGCACATGCCACTCGTTCGGAAGAGCGTAAGATGCGGGAATTCCTGGGCGGTATAATGGTCGTGGGAGGTGGCAGTATGATCAATGGCTTCCACCCGTTCCTCGAAGAGCGGCTCAAGAACCTTCGACCAGGATTTGCCAAGGAGATCATGATTGGCACTCCTCCAAGGGAGCTCGATCCGCAGGTTGTTGTTTGGAAGGGCGCCAGCGTGTTTGGCAAGCTAAATGGAACCAATGACAGCTGGATTGGCCAGCTGGAATATGACCGTTTGGGCCATAGGTTGATGGCGTATAAGTGCATGTGGGCTTGGTGATTTCTTTCTTGTTTCCTCTTTGCGTCTTGTCAATTGGGTTTGCATTCAACTTATGAAAAATGGAATGTGGGAGAAGGTGTAAAATGTTTGAATCCATGGGCCTTATTAAGACAGGTCAATGCAGTTTGTGGGATGATTGAAAGCAATGTTACCTGCTATCTTCCTATCCTCGTGTATTCCTCATAGTTCGGGCCTGTAGCGGAAAAGCCATTGGCCCGTTCTCCATAAGACAGGCGGTCACAGCCAGCAGAATCCGAGGCCAGTCTTTACCGCAAAGAGAACTTCTTGGACGCCTCGAATCTGAAATCTGAATTACGCCTACAGTCCACTGAGGGTGGAAGAAGTCCATACTTTTCAGTCACGGTCGGTTAACATAGCTCAGGCTTCTGAGTTGCCGTTGTGCTTCGTCTCTTAGCTCACTTCCCGCCATCCTCGGACACTAGCGACAAGCGACAACAGCAAGATGTCCAAGTCGAAAGGTGGCAGCTCCTCCGGGCGCTACCACCAGGAATACATTGCTTCGACGCGCTATCGCAATGACCTCCCTCCTCCGGACATGGCACCCAAGTTCCTGGAGATTCCCCACGAGGGTCTGGAGCGATTCCTGACGCCAGGCTTTGCGTCGAACTTGGCTAGACGTGAAGAGCCGAATATCGATGTCGACGCAGAAGGTGGGATGCCAATTGACCTAGTTGGTATTCCGGGGCTTCATTTGGGGGATGAGAGTGGTAGGTTGTGTTTGATCCGATTTTTTGTTTGACAACACTTGGAGAGTCTGGTCTGATTGAAGGTTTTTTGTGTAGCTATCATGGCACCTGAAAATCCGCAACCTCTTGACACGGCCGATTTGCCGCTTCTCATGAGCCTGGATCAATTAAAGAACCCGGCACCCAAGAACGCGAATGTTAGCTTCCTGCGTCGAACACAATACATTTCCGCCGGTGTGCGTGCGCCTGATGGGCCCAAGCCTACTCCGACCCGGGTGAAGCCTCGATTCGACGACAAATCTAAGTCGCAAGATGACCCGGCGTATATCAAGCGATACATACAGAAAGGCTTTGACCTCGCATACCCGGGCAGCAGGCATACTGGCGAAGAGACCGCGAGCAAGATCAAGGGCCATACACCTACGAAGGCGGAGCAGGATGCGTGGGCCAAGCCTGTACACCCGGATAACCCCAAACTCAAACCCGTGGGCTTCTTTCCTGTCTTGCCCGATCTGCAAGGTTTCCCGGACCCGGGCGGATTTGTTCAATTCAAGTTCGACAAAGCGCCTGTTCACGGGATTTCGGGGAAACGTAACAAGACCATGGATGTTGCTATCCTGCTCCCATCGGCGCCCGAAGAGCGCATTTGCCAGGAACATGCCACCAAGGTGGCGCTGCACAAGACAAACCCCAAGCTGTACCCCGATCCCGGTCCGATTCCCTGGGACTATGATCTTTTCTTACCAGAAAAGAAGGAAGCGGCGCAGACCCAAAATGTCATCAACAGCCTCAACCTTTCGAATCCAGACCGTGATAACCAGGCCTTATACACACATGAAGGGCCCGACGAGAACAAGTTCCACCGTTTCGATCGCGTCCGGACGTATGCCACCAGCGCGCAGACACTTGGTAACGACAACAAGCAAAGAGACATTGCCTTGACCATCTTCGATCCAGCACAGGCCAAGGAAGGCCAACAAGACAGCGTACCCCCGAAACAGAAGGGTGCCTACTACTACCCCATCTTGGGGAAGACCCGCCTCAAGCCCGAACGTGCCCGTACCATCGCTCAGGCAGGTCTAGCACCCGCGCAGTCCCAGACGCGCGAAGACCAGGTCGACCAGCTACAAGTGTCTGTTCGCGATCCGGACGAGGCAGAGATCTACAAGCGCGCTTTGCACCGCGCAGCTATTGACCCGAAGTACGTCGATTCTATGCCTCCACCGCCGGCGGGCGCAGAGGAAGAACAGGAGGAAGCGCCTAGAGAGGAAGAGGGCGCCGCTGAACAGGAGCCGAACCAGGAACAGGAACAGGAACAAGAAGCATCGGGTGAAAGGGAGCATAGTGCTCAGCCTGCAGCCGAAGATGATGAAGAGTAGTGGACATGCTGTTGACCACTCCTGATTGTTATATTTTGACTACGTAAGGCGTTGGTACGGTGTATCTTTTATATCAAGTTGATTTCTTAAGGCTACATACCCATTATATCATACTCCAACAGGTGCCATGCCTGCATCTAACTAAATACATATTCCTCTTCTACTCTCTTTCCAGCAATGCAATAATGGCCGATATAATAGATCTATCACACCGCCCTAGAATTCTGCTGTATAAACCCTCACCGCCCTATCCGCCGTTGACGCAACAGAAAAACAACCGGAAGCAACAAAATCGCATCGGGATCGTGGATCGAGTTCTGAATCGTCTCTGCACTCTCGCTCTCTGGAAGGACCAGGAGAGCTTGCTGCTCTGTCGGTGCCTGTTTTGGTGACAATAGCAATCGTGAGTTTGTTCCTTTCATATAGGTGGTCGCCAGATAATTGTCGATCGGATAGCACTCGGCTAAGACGCTGACAGTTTTCGAGGTTCTGGCAGATAATCATCACTACTTTCCTTTGTCGTGTCTTCTTCTATTCTGGCCAATGTTCTCTCCTTAAATTTGAAATAAGAAGAAGAGAACCGTCATTTAGCGTGTCATTATGGTTGCGAGTTCTGCCGCCCTTGCCTTCCGGGCTGCTGCGAGCCTGAGGACTCGCGCGGTCTCGACTCCGCACTACCATCGGCCGTCGATGTACTACGGACGAACGGCTGCGCAGGTGCAAGGTTTTTTGCGATACTCATCGGACGCAAAGCCCGAGGGCGCTGCTGGCGAGAAGGGGAAAGGAGAAGGATCAGAAGCGCCGAAAGAAGCTGCCCCCAAGGAAGCAGCTAAGGAAGCACCCAAGGAACCCCCGCCAGCCCCGAAAGAAGTCCCCAAGAAAGCAGGCCGTCGGTCTAGGAAGCTGCTCGGTACGTCGCTTTTTGTGGCCCTGCTTGTTGGCTACGTCTACGGGACAGATACCAGGGCTAGTATCCATCGGTATGGGTTGGTTCCTCTGATCCGGTTGTTGTACCCCGATGCGGAGGATGCGCACCATATGGGCGTGGATACACTGAAACAGCTTTACAAGTTTGGCTTGCACCCTCGCGAACGGGGTAACCCGGATGACGATGGCGCGCTTGCGACAGAGGTAGGAAAAGATACGGCGCAGGTATATCTAGGTCTGCATGTGCTGAGCTGAAGTGTATAGGTGTTTGGATATACCCTCTCCAACCCAATTGGTATCTCCGGCGGTCTTGACAAACACGCGGAGATCCCAGACGCCTTGTTCGATCTTGGCCCTGCGATTGTCGAAGTTGGCGGCACGACTCCCCTGCCGCAAGATGGGAACCCGCGACCCCGCGTTTTCCGGGTCCCGTCGCAAAACGCCATGATCAACCGGTATGGCCTGAACTCGAAGGGAGCGGATCACATGGCGGCACTTTTGGGACAGCGTGTGCGTGACTTTGCTTACGCGCATGGATTCGGCGACCACGAGCAGGCGGAGCAACGTGTGTTGAATGGCGAGGCGGGCGTTCCGGCGGGTAGTCTTATACCGGGGAAGCTGTTAGCGGTGCAGGTGGCCAAGAATAAGGCCACGCCCGACACGGATATTGAGGCCGTCAAGCGCGACTATGTGTACTGCGTAGACCGATTGGCCAAGTACGCCGACATCTTGGTGGTGAACGTGTCGAGCCCGAACACGCCTGGGCTGCGTGATCTCCAGGCGACGGCGCCACTCACGGCCATTCTGAAGGCCGTGGTGGGGGCCGCCAAGGGCCTGGACCGACAGACCAAGCCTTATGTAATGGTCAAGGTCAGTCCGGACGAGGACTCGGACGAGCAAGTCACGGGCATCTGCGATGCGGTGTGGGGGTCCGGCGTGGACGGGGTGATCGTGGGCAACACAACCAACCGACGCCCAGGTCCCGTGACCAAAGGAATCACCCTTCCGACGGAGGAACAACAAACGCTGAAGGAAACGGGCGGGTACTCCGGCCCCCCACTGTTCGACCGCACGGTGACCCTAGTGGCCCGGTACCGGGCGCTTCTGGACACACCGAACATGCCGGAACTGGAGAAACTGGGGCGGGCGCAGGCGGCGACGGCGACGGGAGTGGAGCCGGATCGGGAGAACGTTCCTATGGTGGAAGCTCCGGAGCCGGTGGGAGACAAGTACGCGCGCAAGACGATATTCGCGTCGGGGGGGATCACCAATGGCGAGCAAGCGCGGGCGGCGCTGCATGCCGGGGCGTCGGTTGCAATGATGTACACGGGGGTGGTGTACGGAGGCATCGGGACGGTCACGCGGGTGAAGCAGGAGATGCGCAAGTAGAGTTTAGTGTCAGTACATATAGCCAGCTGTACTCCGGAGTAAGTAGGCTGGGGGGTAGATCGTGGAAATCTAGACCGTGAGACTCATTGCGAGGCCCAAAAAAAGAAACGAAACGGAATCGAAGAATCTTCCGTTCATCTGACATGAAAATAAGGCTCGAAGCTATCCCAAAAAGGCGAACCCGAGCGGGTGGATCAGGGACATACATGGTTGAGAGTCTGGAGTGCAGATGGTAATACCACTTGTGTCTTTTTTTACACAGTACATTCACAGTCAAAAACCGAGACTTTCACCGACAAAATGCACTACAGCGTGTCTTTGACCTCCTCGACGACTTTCCTGACCCCCTCAACCTCATGCGCAAACCGGCCCAGAAACATCCCATCCACGGCCTTCCCCAGACCGCCCGCTCCCCACAATCCGGGGCCCGCACTTCCCCCATACAGCACGCGCACCTCCCCTTGCCGCGGTGCAGCACTAGCGGTACTACCGCTCCCGCTCCCAACAGAGCAATCCCGAACCACGTTCCGGATGCCCTGCACGACGGCAGCGACGTGGTCCACGCTGGCGGGCACAGGCTGGCCGATGGCCCAGACAGGCTCGTAGGCAAAGATCACCGGGGCGTCGTGGGGGATAGCCTGTAGGACGGGACGGATTTGGACGGCGCATTCAGCGACGGCTTTGTCGATTGTTCCAGTAGTAGTAGTATCCGGGGCCGACACCTCCCCCACACAGACCAACGGTACCAGACCAAACTCGCAGGCGGCTTTGGCCTTCCGGGCGACTTGATCGTCGGTTTCGTGAAAGATGGCGCGTCGCTCAGCGTGGCCCAGCTCGACGATGGATACGCCCAGATCGCGGAGGGCGAGCGGGGAGACTTCGCCGGTGTAGGCACCAAGGGGTTCCCAGAAGCAGTCCTGGGCGCCGAGGAGGAGAGCGCTGGAAGCGTTGGCGTCGTGCAGGATCTGTGCGCAGGGTTGGATGGTGAGGAAGTCAGGGATGAGGGCTAGAAGGAGGTCTTTGCCGTCGTCGTCGGAGGAGGAGGTCAGAGCGAGAAGGGAGCGAAGGTAGGAGAGGGTGCGGGAGGGGGGAAAGTACATTTTGAGGGAGATGATAAGGAGGGTTTTGGGGAGGGGTGGCATTTTGCGGGTGGTGATGCTGTATAGCTGTCCTGGTAGAGAGGGTATACTGGTAGAGAGAGTATACTGGTATAGATGGGGATAGGTTTGAGGCGGCGGTGATAATGTCGGTGGTTATCGATAACTACAGAGCACTCTGTATACTCCGAATCCTCGCCGCTTTTACTCCCAGGCGGTGCGTGTCCAAGGGACGGACCATTCCTTCTGCCGTTCCTCCGCAAAGCCTTCCTGATTGGAAGAGGTACAGGATACAAACATGATGTTCAGGGACATTTTGGAGCTCGGAGTGTTGTTCCGGTGCGTGAATTTTGGGAATGCAAGACATGAGATGACGACTGCGGTATGAGCTGGGCTACCTGGTGACCTTGATATTGTTGACTTGCTCTACAAGGACTACGTACAGAGCTTCCCCTGCTTCCCTCATTCACTGAAGATGATGAGAGCCATCACGTGAACCCCTCGTAAAAGCGGCGGGTCGCAGAATCTTGTTATACTCCGTACGTGGTCCAGAGTACCATTACTGCTACGGAGGACAGAGTACTACAGAGCACGGAGTACTTGTACAGAGTAATCTACTACGCAACCTGTGCCTAAACCAAAACGGTATTCGTACTTGTACCCAAGTATAGCCCATGATATCACGCCTCTCCTTGCCGGCAGGATTGCGCCAATCGGACGGGATGGTGTTTGTATGCCTCTGCCTGCTGTTCTTGTTTTCTCCTTGTCGCCTGCTAGGGTTAAGCGCCAATCACTGGTTGCCGTGTCAGCCTAGGTTTTGACATTGAATCCGGTTTTGCTGTATTCTATACTCCGTATACTCCGTACAAATACCAAGTAACTGTCTTCTCTGTACTCCCATATCTTCCGCTCCAATCGACAGAATATTATCCATCCTCTTTTGTTCCTTTTGCTGCTTCCGTCCACTTGCTGCAAGCGGCATCCCGAGCCCTAACTCCCGGCTTCTGCTGCCTCCGATTTCTCTCCTTCGAGTATCCCGAAAGATCCAGCGTCTGACCCCAAAACGGCTAGCTTATTTTACCACCCGGTACTCCAGACCCACCTGTATTACCGGCTATTAAATCTCGCCTGTGATTGGCTGGAACGCATAGGCCCCGTCCATGCATGACGCCACTGCGGGGCTTTTCTAAAACAGGCAATCGACCCTACTCCGGCATCATCGATAAGGCATTGTTCAGTCAACTCATCCAGGCCAACAATGAACGCGGGCCCCGTTTCGGAACCAGATATTCAAGGCGGGGAGTAATGGCCACGCACTCTGGGCTATAAAGAGTTGCGTATTTCTGCCTCCTCACTCCTTTTCGTTTTATCCGTCTCAGTCTTCAAGATACACATCTAGCTGTCTGTCTATCAATCTACGCTGTTCATCATATCCACTTTTTGTCCACTTTTCTACGCTACTCTATCCCAACTTCACCCCGATTATTCATCATGTCCGCCCCCCAACCTCTCCGTATCGTCATGGCCTGCGATGAGGCCGGCCAACCCTACAAAGAAACCATCAAGGCCGCTCTAGAAAAGAACCCCCTCGTCGCCTCCATCACCGACGTGGGTGTGGAGTCTCCCTCCGACAAGACCGCCTACGCCCACCCCGCCGTCGCCGGTGCCAAGCTGATCAAAGAAGGCCAGGCAGACCGCGGTCTCTTCATCTGCGGCACGGGTCTGGGTGTCGCCATCTCTGCCAACAAGGTGCCTGGCATCCGGGCTGTCACCGCGCACGACCCGTTCTCCGTGGAGCGGGCGGTTCTGAGCAACGATGCTCAGGTGCTGTGTTTCGGGCAGCGCGTTATCGGTATCGAGTTGGCCAAGAAGCTTGCCGCCGATTGGCTGACATACCGGTTCGATCCCAAGAGTGCCTCTGCCGCCAAGGTGCAGGCCATCAGCGACTATGAGGCGTCCTTCCATGCGACTGCTTGAGCAGCACTACCTGGCCCTAATACGATGCTACGATTACGTCTACCCGGCTGGATGACTGTGTGTACTGATACCTGATTGCTCTCTGTTAGCGTTATGATACCTCATTCCTTTCTGGTACATATATATATATATAAATTGAATACTTCCTTTATCCTAGTCTTCGGTGCTCTCTTCGTATAGTAGTGATTTCCTCTTTGGGCTAGTGGCTGAGTCAGCCTTCCGCGGGGATCGATCGGCTTCGATTGTTTCGATTGTACAAGTAGATTCCGACTCGACCTCCGAGACTTGGATTGGACTTGGGGGCCTCTTAACCATTGCAGCGACCATGTCCTATGAGCTCAAGGAGAAGGGCAATCTCCTCTTCAAAGAGGGCGACTACAATGGCGCCGAAGAGCTCTACTCTCAGGCGTTTGTCATCCCGTTAACTAAACGAACTAGTTGACTAGTGGTCGACCATGCTCAGGAACTAACACCGGCACAGAATCCAAAAGAACCCCCGCGAGCCAGCCTTCTTCACCAACCGCGCCCTAACCCGCCTGCGCCTCGAGAAACATGCCCCCGCTGAACAAGACGCCCAAACCGCCATCTCCCTGTACGGCCCGGACAACCCCACCCGACTGAAATCCTGCTACTACCTCGCGCAAGCGCTGCTGGGCCAGGACAAAGCGCAAGCCGCACACGACGTCGCGCTGGATGCGTACCACGCCAGTCTGGCCGCCAAATCCGCCCAGACGGAGAATCTGTCGCGCACGGTGCTCCGCGCGAAGCAGCAGGTCTGGGCGGCCCGGGAGACCCGTCGTCTGCGCGAGATGGATAGCACGCTGGCAGCGGTGGAGGGGTTAATTGAGAGCGAGACGCAGCGAGCGAGTGCGGATTTGCGTCGACGTCTGGACGCTGGGGAGATCGGGGAGATCGGGTTCCTTGAGGATGAGAAGCTACTCCGCGAGGACGCGGCCGGGAACGTACGCAACGTCCGGGAGGCGTTCCGGGTGGCGTCGCAGGGGCAGGTCGCTGAACGCGTCGTGCCGGACTATCTGGTTGATGGGATTAGTTTTGAGGTCATGCATGACCCTGTGGTTACTCCGTCGGGGAGTAGTTTTGAACGCGTGGGCATCGTCCGGTACGTCGAGCAGGCCGGGGTCGATCCGTTAACGAGGGTCAAAATGACCGTGGGCGATTTACGGCCAAATTATGCGCTCAAGGCGGCTTGTGAGGAGTTTTTGGAGAGGAATGGCTGGGCGGTGGATTGGTAGCCTTCGCTTGTGTTCCTTGTCTTGTTCCGACTGGCATTTGCATATACCCGTTGCATCTGCATTGATGGCGTTGATTGTACAATAAGCATTGAATATGATGTCTCAGTATACTACGAGTCTGTCCTGGGTAGAGAATGTATAGAGCATGTATAAGCATAACTAGTCAGCATGTTACAGCGGCATAAATACCCCACTTCTCAACCCTGCCAACAACATCTCCCCATCACTCACTGCAACAGCTACATCAAAGCCCATACACCACAGCTACAATCAAAATGTCCAACTACCTTAACACCCTAACCAACACCTCTGCCTTCCCTCTCGAAGTGCAATCCGCCGCCTCGGCCCTGGCTCCCTCCAAAGACGCCCTGCACGCCGCCATCGACGGCGCCATCGCTGCCCCCGAGACCGAGAACTCCTTGAGCGGCGACCACGCCGACCTCCTCGAGAGGGGGTTCGAGTATGCCACTCAGGTCGTGAAAATGCTGGCTGGGGAGCCCGCGGCGGAGGAGAAGTTGGATGTACGTTCATTCCTGTTTTTTCTGCTCTGGTCCCTTGTACCTGTATCACGGCCTGGTCAGGTCCGGTCCGGTCCGGTCAGGTCAGGTCAGGTCAGGTTGAGGTGAATGTATGCTAATACACATGCTATTAGTTGTACAAATACTACAAGCGTGCGAACGGCGAGACTCCCGCTCAGCCTTCGGTTTGGCAGTTTGAGGTTTGTCTTCCCCTAGACCCTCTCGAGATGCGCGTCTGTAGGCAGGGCGCAGGCTAACAGGAAACAGGCCAAGTACAAGTACAACGCGTGGAAGGAAATCAGCCACATCAGCGAACAAAAGGCCCAGGTGCTGTATATCAAGCAGGTTGATACCCTGATTGGGAAGTATGGTGTGCGGTCTTAGATTTCTCCGAAGATATTATGGCATCTGGGATGATGAGAAGACTAGATAAGTTGGATACAGCCTTATTATATTATGATAGTGAATGAAGCTATGGCATATCCCACGTCCGTCCTAGCCAGTCCGGCTCTGTGTAACTCGCCGTCGCGCACCAGGGTTGGTCATGGGGCGTATACGACGTCAAGGGGAGATCGTAGGGCATGCGGAAGCCAACCACGACATCCTCCTTCATACCAGGTCCCTCGGTAGTGTCAGCCGGACGATTTCGCTTGAAACACGGCACCATATTCACCGTTTGCGCGGTGTTGTCAGTGTTGCTGGTAGTATCTGCAAATAACCCTGGCCAGACGACCACCCCAATCTCCCAACTGCATATCCGCACTTCGCCTTGTGCGTTCACGGCTGCACCCCAGGCTTGCGTGGATAGGTTGGCAGAGGTCATCATCGCCCAGTCGATAGAGTCCATCCTCTCATCAGTGAACCGGATATAGGTCTTGATATGCGGTGCTGCCCTCCGACGGCCGGCGTCGCGTTTAGCATCTGCTCCAGTTGTAGATGGAGGATCAGGATCAGAATCAGCATCACGATCCCCCGCCCACTGCCGCAGATATGGATGCAAATACCGGAGCTGTTTCTGTTGCTGTGCACTCTGCACTTTCATATGGATTGACCCCCCGGAGCCGTACCCGTTCAGCGAGCGACGGATTTCATCCGGCGTGGGGAAGATGATGGAATATTGGGGAGGATTGGCGGATGGGGATGATGATGATGATGCTAGGGTTTTGTAAAAGACATCTCTGAGCCATTTATCTGTTTGGCCTAGGGAGGCGATTGACGATACCTGAGCCACGATATGAGATGGAGATGTAGACTCTCTCGCTGGAACATTCCGTAGGATATCGCTCAAAGCAGGCCATCCCCAGAGCGTCTCTTTCTGCGAATCCACGGCATCCAGTCCCCGCTTCGAAGGCACGCTGGCTATCAGCGCCGCACGCACAGCGCTGAAATCATACCGGGCCAGCTGCTTAACCAGTGGTCCTGTCTTTGTCCGGCCGTACGCATTAAGATAAGTCAGAAGATCTCGCTTGAATCTCGTTCCGGACCCGTATGCTCCAGGACGCTCTAGGTCTGAGCCGGTGCTGTCACTTTGCAAAGGCAGCAAAGGAGAGCGCCAGACGGCCTGGCACATGTTGGCCCAGTCACCGGGGATCATGTTTGCCGTGTGGATAATCACCCTACTTGATCAGCAGATGAATCAATAGCACAACTAGCCATACGGAAAGGAAAGGAAAGCATGGTAGACATACTGAGCAAGATCATCATGTCTCAACAGTATCATCATCTTGGAATGATGCGTTCCAAACGGCTCAGGCATATACGCAACGATCGGCTCGACATTGCGATATCTCGAGCATGCTTCCTATCACCAACATTAGCCTTGAGTCTTTCTCCTATCGCAGAGAATCCAGAAGGGAGGAAGAAGGAGGGGGAATACATCAACCCTGATCCGATTCGGCGCCTCCCTCTTCCATGACCCATGCACCACCTTCACAGTAACCAGATCCCGAACATCCTCATCAAACTGGCTCATGAGATAATCCACGTCGAAGAGGTAATTGAACTGCCAGCATTCGCGGATCATCGGGTCGCCCAGCAGATCGCGCAGACGCACTGTTTCTGCATTGTTGGCGGAGGTCGCGGGGAGGTCGCGGATGTGGGTTAATGAAATGGGTGAGGGGATTGTTACTGGTGCTGCTGAACCAGCTGTTTTATCCTCCGCTTGAGTTTGAGGTTGAGCTTGGGATTGATTTTGTGGTGGTGGTGGTGGTGGTGGTGGTGGTGGTGGTGGTTGGCGACATCGTGATGCCGGGGGCGTGATGGACCGATACAGCGACGTCAGGTTGTTTCCTCGAGGGATGGCACTGTTGCCCTCTGTGTCTTGCTCAGGGCTTGAGAATCTTGTCCTTTTAGAAGGACGGTCCATGTTCGACGCTCTCCCGGTAGATGCTGGGCGGTGGTTGCGACGGAGGAAATGGACAAGCGGTGGTTGAAGTACGACAAGTGGAAGACCGCCAATGCAGCCACGGAAGATGCTCGATGTGCTGATAGACATTGTATTACATGCTTCTGGTTTATTTACGGTTGTATGGATTCGAGTCGATAGATCGAAGTAAATCATATCACCCGCGAACCTCCGTCTTCAGCTTCCGTCAGCCTGGTTGCTGAATCCGGATTTCTACTGATAAGCTGGTCTATCTATTATACAGAGTACAAAATAATTATATGCGAAGTCATGGATCACCACATGAACCTTTGAATCTTACCCGGTTCCTGCGGCCACTCGAACCCCTTATACAAAAAGACATATCCCGTCACCGCGTTGACAACCAAGAACCACACCGTCTCCACGAACAACGGCCCATACGTAGCTGCCTGTGCGCGACCGAGCTCTTCCTCGCTAGGTCGTTGTTGACGATACACGGCCGGCGTCGGTTGCGGGGGTAGATGCAATCTCCACAGAACCCACGGGATGATGAAGTACCGGGGTTCGACGAGCGGCGCAGTAACCAGAGAGAGCGTGGTAGCCGCAAGCCAGATAATAACGAAGCTGACGCGGGTCGGCTCGAGCTGTTGCTTCTGACGATTGGCGATGTGTGCTTGGATCCTGGCCAGGATCTCGGGGTGACGGGGTCGGGTTGCTCGGGTGGAGGGGCCTTCTTGCTTGCTACCTGCCTGCGAATGGCTTTGGGCTTCTTGGTGGCTTCCTTTTGAGGTGCGTTCCCTTCCGCCTGTTCTTTGTTCGGTGCCGGTGGGGTTGGAGCCGGGGATTTGGGCTGCCCGGGTACCATCAGCTTGGGCGGCGCTGGGATTGTCGAGAAGCCAAAAGCCGAAATGACCACCCAGGCGCAGAGGAAGTAGATTATAGCTGCTCCGTACATCACCGCTGGGTGAGACCGGAGGATCCGAAAAGCGTAAAAAACATAATGACGGTTATCCGCAAGAGTGAACGGATGGACAATGGTATTGAAATGAATCACTGCCAGGATGACTGGGACCACCGCAGCGGCAGTCAAGAGAGCCGGAAAGCCCTTCTGTCTCTTTGGAAATCCGTAATTCAGGATTTTAGGAAGAGAGCTCTTTGGAAGAAGCACATTGATCACGGGTACGGCAAGGATGGGCCACGAAAAGAACAGGAAGTAAGGCCAGATGTAGAGCATCTGAGGCAGATGCAAACCTGCACTGTGAAATTCCTTATGTCCTGCGATTATAAGTCTCTGGGCATGCATTACTTGGTATTATGCAGGCTTACCGAGAACAACGCCATTGTTCCATAAAACGAAACCACCAAACGCGGCCAGAATAGTAATATGAGGGATCACAGACGCGAGAACAGGAGAAATGTTCCTCAAGCCAGTTGTAAAGAGTGACACGGCAGTCTTGAAATAGTCTATATTCTTGATTAGGATACCATAGCAAACACCGAAAAGGTAATGCTCACCTGCAATGGAAGCCTCGGACACAAATGGATCATACAGTTCGTTCTGAAGTCCCTTGCTAGCGATATCAGCCAATCCAGAAGAACTGCAAGCAGTGGAAGACTGCCGCAGTGTCCGGACCACCTGCAATCCGCCGAAAAACACAGAAACCCAAAAGATATTGGTTTGTCTAAACACAAGAGCAAGCAGTCCAAAGCCAATGAAGATCAGAGAAGAACGAGATGCACTGCTCTTCGTAGTTGCGCGTTTCAGCTCCCAGTTATACGCTTCCACGACCAACAACAGCGCGAGGATATCCGTATAGTACAGGCCCGAGAAGAAAAACAGAGGCGGAAACAGACAGATATTCAACACGGTATGGCTCAACCGCGAGCCCGCCGGCCGAGAGTTTTGCTCTCTCCGTAGAGCCTCCAGCAATGTCTGCAACCTCCAAGGCAAAAGAACAGCCGTGGCAGCCACGTTCGTAACACGCAGTGCGTCCGCATCGAGCTGTGTCGGAGAACCGCGGAGAGCCAGCATGGCAGCACACAGCAGATACGACCAGAGATATAGACCCGGGGGAGTCGTAATCTTGGGATCCCAGTGCGTCCATTGATGCGCCCAGTAGGCCTGCGCCTGGGGAACGTGGAAGGCTTCATCCAGATATGGCTCCGGAACGACTGCGCTGACTTGGGTCTTCCACAGGGGAATCAACAGCAGGCCAAAAGGAACCGCATAGCGAGCAGCTCGAGAAAGACCCGAATCAGGCAGAGTGGCGCTCATGATCAGGTTTGTAGGCCTTGAAGCTGGAGTAAACAGATATAGAAGCAGGAAAGGAGTTCAGTCCATCGCGCAAAACACATATGGCGGGTGCAAACACGTCAAACATGCCGCTTTGGGATAAATGAGGCCGCGAGATCTGAACAAAGCAATCATTTTCAGGGCAGAGACAGCTTCAACGAGACCTTCTTCCAGTCAATTGCAAAAAGGAGCTCTGTTCTCTCCTGGTCAACCCTTTCCAATGGCCTTTCCTCTCCCGCGGGGCATCATGCCCCCGGAGATTGCCTTCCTGGCCGAGATGGAGCAAGTCACCGTGGTGCCTCGCCAGCGCTTGGAAGGCCTGGAGCTTCTAAGTGTAAGTCGCCCTTATAAAGTCATATCTACAACACTCAATTGACCAATTCTACCTCTAGGGCCCCGTCGACCCTCTCCTCCCTCCTCGACGCGCCACTCTTCCCCTCTGGCTTGCCCTTCTCCTCAAACGCCAACGCCGCGCGAACATCCTCCCACCCTCCTGGCTACACCCCGAACCTCTATCCCTAATTCTCGATATCGAAACCCAACATGATGACTATCAACATGCCTTGTCCCCACCGCCACCGCTACCGGGGCAACCAAGTCTGCGGGATCGAAACCGAGAGCGCCGACAACCCGTCGCCATGCCCCGGTTCACGCCAGATGGCGAGCGATTTTACGCCTCGCCGCCGTTTCTTCCGCAGAATGTCGCGCAGGAGTACGTGGCTCCCGGGGAACCGCCGTCATTGCCGTATCATTGGTTAGAAGTGGGCAATATGTTACTGGATGCGGCAAGTGACGATCTCGTGGACCCGGATCAAACGAGGCGGTTGTTGAAGGAGCTGCGCGAGGCGCGCATGGCGAAGATTAGGACGGGTGTCGATGTGCTCGATGCTGCTTCTATTGGGGGTGGAGGGGTTGCATTGACGGGAGTTGGTGCGATGGAAGTCGGGGAGGGAAGAGGGTTTATCACAGGGGTTGTGGACGGGCTTAGGTATGGATCGATCTACTTTCATTCCATCCCTTATTCTCTAACAAAAGAATGCTTGCACAGAAAAATTGGCGCCTCTAAAGAACAAGCGCGACGAGAGCAAATGGCCGAGGATATGGCCAATGGCGGCTATGATGCCACCCAAGACGATGACGACGAAATGGAATTCTAATAATCACTCTCATGAACTTATGTTCCTGCCATTACGAGTAACGAAATATTCTGCACGCCAATTGGCACTGCATCATGCATCATGTATATACCACTATGAGTTGAGTACCAACCGCCAATGCTTTGGCCCTAACGAGAAAGACAAAAACCAGTCTCAATGGCTACATATAACCACTTCAATTTCCAACATAACGGAACCCATGGAGTTATCGAATCCGAGGAACCCCGAAACCGTCAGAGCTCTGAGGATCTTGCTCGAGGGACGGGATGACGCTGAGGACCACGAAGAATTCCCGCAACCCCAATCGACTCGACTTGGTCTGCGCGCGTCTCGACATCGTTGCTGTCGCTTGAAAGATATGCCATGGACGGAGTCGTAGTTGGGTTCAGGGAGTTCGACCTGGGAGCTGGGACCACAACGACTTGGAGAGTGTATCCTATGACTATCTGAAGGGCTGTTTATTTGCTCCAGTGAACATTTAAATGGATTACCCTGCCATGTCATGGTTTGTGATGTACCCAAGGTTGGAAGTAATTAAAGAGGTTATTTCCCAATTGCGTGAAAACACTATAAGCATGCACTATTTACCTTATAATCCAAAAAGCCAGCGAATGGGTGAATAGGAGAGCATTTCAAACCAGGTCACAAATATCAGTTAAAAGAGGTAGGAAGAGATCTGAGAAGAGAATAACTGTCTGCATTATCTCTTGGGGATTCCAAATAACGCTCAAAAAACAACAGAATAACAAAGGGAAAGAAGGAGTTTCTATCTTCACGAGAGAGAAAGAGAGGGAAAGAGGAAAACGGCAAACAGGTCCTCCGATATAGCCCTAGAAAAAGCACTTATTTCTGCCCACAGCCCAATCGGGCCGCACTACCTAAGAACTTCCATGATCTTTCTGCACCATTTTTTTGCGAGCCGCCAGAATCATATCGTCCCTCCGCTTCTGCAGCATCCGCTGGCGCTCCTCTTTGCTTTGCGACCAGCCCCTCGACGCCGCTGCTGTCGCAGGCTGTTCCGGTACGTCTGCAAGATCATCGCCCGTAGCCCTCGAGTTAAGATTATAGCGCGAAATCAAATCCTGTCCTTCCGACTTTGTCGTACGGCCGGATGTTGATGCTGCGCGTGGCGCCGTGGGGCGGTTGGCAGTGGTCGTAGAAACGGGAATCGGCGGCTGAAATGACGGGGGAGGCTACAGAAATTTCAACCATTAGAATCTTCGCTTTTTCTCTTTATGTATTGAACTGCGCGCTGCTGCACAGCAACAAATAAATAATGCGGGATGGAAGCAAGTACTCACCACCTCCAGCCTCCTCCCACTCAGGATCCTCTCCGTAGTCGCCGGAACACTCCCCCCATTGCGCTGTAAATCCCACATAATATCCCTTGTATTCATTTGCGGAAACATCTGCGTTATTTGTTCGACCTGAGCCGGGTCGACGGCGTGCCCGCGCGCACGACTGCGACCTCCGGCGCCACCTCCAGCACCCGGTTCGCTGTCACGATTGAGGAACCATCGAATCACGAAGAAGGATACGACGGCCAGGGTGAGCAGCGACGGGATGTTGAGCGAGGGCTCCTCGTCGGGCATCGTCTCGAATGCTTGGTAAGACATGTGGGCTGGGTTGGGTGGCTGTTATATGTAAGAGGCCAGCTCGGCGGTTTCGGGAGAGTACGTTGGCCGGAAACGGTGAAGAGTGTGCGATAACCGGTAGGGTGGAAGTACCTCTAGGACTCCTTTGTCCGATGGAGCCAGCGCTGTACGATTGCCGGGCGTATTGTTAGTATTATGGTGGTTGTTGGCGTTGTTCAGGCCGTAAGAACAGGTGACGATGGATGAAATGATGTGGCGGTGATGGACGATAACCGACAGTCGCCTCACGTGCTGATAACAAGATGAAGTCTTTACAACGTGAAGGACTGACAATATACACGGAAAGAGAATACCCACGGGTGTAGGTGTTGTTGGATATAGTCTAGAAGGCGGCCAAGGAAAAGGAGAAGGATTGTCTCCCTGCGACTGCTGGATCCTTGCTGGTTATATATACTAGCGTATAATTACTCGGCACTCCGTACAGCAGCACTAGAAATATATAAGTGAAGAAAACAATACATCGAGATATATTCATTAGCCGTATGTCATGACAAAAACAAAGGCCACACAAAGGCTCCCAGACACCAGTCAATACATCAACCCAGAAACACCGGCTCAGTCAATGCCCACAGTGAACCCAACCCAGTTATACGCAAGATGGAAGAAGAAATATAAACAGAATTCGATAGAAACCAGGATAGCCTCCCTATTTCATATCGGCAGGAGTCAGGGCCTGCACTATACTTGTTCCCTCACTGAATCTCGTCCGGAAGATACGGTTCGCGTTCTGGAACATGCCGTCCTTCAGAGAGACAATGATGAATTGGGAGCCCTTGAACCGGGTCTTGATCAGACGACCGATGTTCTGCGTGTGAGACAGGTCCAGAGCAGCGTCCACTTCGTCGAGAATGTACATCGGCGCGGGTTTGAATTGCAGGAGAGCCATGATCAGCGACAGAGCGATAAGGGATCTGTCCAAGTAAGAGTTAGTCGTGTATGATTATAATCAAGAGATGGTCAAACGTACCGTTGTCCACCACTCAGCTCAGTCAAACTTTGCTTCCACACTTTACCCAAAGACACCTTAACTTCCAGACCATCGGTGATGTCTTTGCCCTCAGGGGGGTCTAACTTCGCAAAGCTTCCGGGCAAAAGCTCCGAGAAGATCTGTCCGAAGTCCGCGTTGACCTTGACCCAGGTCTTGTGGAGAGCCTCCTTCTTGTACTCGTTCAGATTGATGATGGTCTCTTCGATCTTGCGCTTGTCGCGAGTCACCGTCTTCACCATGTTCTTCAAAGCTGCCTCCTTCTTCTCGACGCTATCGATCATGTTCATGACCTTGGGGTTAATCTTCTTCTTCATCCCCTGGAATCGCTCGGTAACGTTGCGCAACGTCGATTTGCATTCTGCGATATTTTGGTCCTTGAAATCGTAGACTGTGTTTGAACGCCCGAAGTTGTCCTTCTCGTCCGCGATCCATTCGTGCTCGGATTCCATATGGCCAACGGTCTGAGCGGCAGCGTGTTGATCTTTCCGCAATTTTTCAAGTTGATGCCCGAGCTTTTGCATATCCAAGCCCTCCTCGGTAATCCGAGAATTCTTGGATTGCATCGCCTCCTCAAGCTCCCGCAACTCATCGTCAAAGCCAGTCAGCTTGGCCCTTTCATCGTCGAGCTGCGCTTGCGCAACATCATGTGCATCCTATTTTCCCGGACGTTAGTCTTGCTCCCTCCCCACAGACAAGGAGCTAAGTTCCTGGCATACCTTTATCCGCGCCTGTTCTCGTTTCATAGACTCGACCTCCTCTATCTGAGCCTTGAGAGTGTTTTCCACTTCGGCAGTCTGCTCATCAGCCGCTGAGAGATCACTTCCGACTTGCTCGGACTCAAGTCTCGAGTTCTGAAGTTCCTTTTGCAACGTCTTAACGGCGATGGAGTTCTTAGAGAGATTCTTCTTAAGCGAGTCAACCGAAGTCTGCAATTCCGCCAGCTTGCTATCCTTGTTGTCATTGAACTCGCTCATATCCTTTTCGATCCGTTTGATATCCTTGGAGGCTTCGCTGTGTCGAGCCTTTGCGTCCGCAATGTCTTTCTTCAGCTGTTCAATGTTCCCCCGCATTTCCTCAACAGCATGGATGATCTGTAGAAGATTAGCAAATGAGCAGTGGACTTTCCGAAGAAATAGGATCGCTTACAGAAGATGACGAGTTGCTGTTGATCTGCTCCTCCGTGAGCTTGATCTCGTGAGACTTGAGGTCCAGCTCCTGTTTGAGCGAGCGGGTTGCGTCCAGCTTCTTCTTCTCCTTTCTCATGTTTTCTTCCAAGCTCGCCAAAAGACGCTCTTTGTTGCGGATCTCCCTGGTGATTTCGTTCAACTTTTGCAGCGTCACGAGAACTCCGCTGGAGTTCGGAGCGCTACCACCAGACAGAGTACCGGACGGATCATAGACATCTCCATCGAAAGTAACACTCTTCATACGAACAGAAGGATCGAAGGTCACGCGCTTCGCAGTATCCGCATCATGGCAAACTAGAGTGTTGCCGAACACGTAGTTCATGGCTGCCATGATCTCTTCTTCATACCCGATCAATGACAAGGCAAGATCGACCTTTCCTGGTGCAATGTTCTGAGCTGCACCAATCTTCTCAACAGATGCCCTAAATGCCGCAATTTTGTTCAATGGGATGATGGTCACCCGCTTGCGCAGTTTTCCTTTCTGAAGCAGCTGGGTACCGGTTTCTGCGGAATCGACGACAACGTTGTACAATCGGCCACCGGCGCAAATTTCCAGTGCTGTGGCAGCTTGGATCTTTTCCTTGTTAAGGGTGAATAATGAAGCCACAAGACCCTTAACCTTAGACCGATCGAAATTCGGATGAGGATCTGCGTAGTTGAAGTCGATATTGGCCACTTTCTTCTTGAGGTCATCAGCCCTTCCACGTAGCTCGCGAATATCCTTCTGCAGGCCCCCTTGTTCCTGATAGATCTGTTCCTCTTTGCCGGGTTCGTAGCCCAGTTTCGTAAGCTCGGCTTCCAGCTTCTTGGCCTGGGACTTGAGACCTTCCAACTCTTGTAAAAGGCCAGAGTTCTGCTGCTTTGCCTTCTTCGCGCGCGGTTCTTCCTCCTTGACCCTCTTTTCCAAGTGAGCAATCTTCAACTTGGCCTGTTCCTGTTCCGTAGCTGCAGCACTTGCGCGGTTCCGAGAATCTTGCAGTTGGCCTTGATACCCACTTTCTTGACCTTCCTTGGATGCGACGCCGGTTTGTAAAGACTGCAGCAGCTCCTCCTTTTGTTCGACTTCAGCAGTCTGGGTATCGAGCTCTGCCTTCGCTGCGCCATATTGTGCTTGCAAATTATCGTAAATCTCTTTTTTCTCCTTGAGAACCTCCTCGAGATCTTTCACAGTCTTCTGGCTGTCCTTGAGTTTTCCCTGCTCCTCTGCTATGCTGGCGTTCTTGAGATCGAAAACGGTGGTCAATCGAACCAATTCGTGGGAATGCGCCTTGACATCATCTTCAAGGCCTTGGAACTTGCCCCCTTTCCGCAACTCCTTGTCGCGGGCTGTCCTCACTCGCTTAACATCCTCCTCTAGATGGGCGATTTCATTCTTCAGCTTGGTAGCGTTGTCTTCAAGCGTTTGGACCTTCTGCCTCTTGCTATCGCATTCCTCGCCAGCAATCCGTAGCCGTTCGTTGCCTCGGATGTAATCGTGGGCGACAACCAATCTCGTCAACCGCTCCAGGTCATTTTGGGTCTGTTGGAAATCGAGGAAAGCACGCTTCTCGGCTCGAAGTTTTTCGAGTTTCGGCTCGATTTCTTCCTTCAGCAATCCTTCAATTTCGTGCAGTTTCAGGTCCTTCTTGGCCATCGTCTTTGCAGCTTTCTCTCGTCTGTCCTCGAACATTCGGGTGCCCGCAGCCTCCTCAATCATGGAAAGAATTTCAACAGCCTTCATGTTCAACACTTTCGTGATGCGCCCCTGCATAATGAGGAAGTTCGGGTTGTTAATATTCAATTGAACACTCTGGAAGAGATTCTGCACCGTCTGCTGCTGCGCGCGATGACCGTTGATCAAGTATTTGCTCGTTCCACCGAGGACGATCTGTCGAGTAACGGAGATGGTCGCGTATTCCTCAAAACCAATCGGAGACTTGGCAGTGTCGCGGTTATCGAAGACGATAGTCACGCTGGCCTTGGTCACACCCGCCTGTCCACGCTTGTAAATAAGATCTTGAAGATTCTGTGCTCGAACGGTCGTCATGTTCGTGATTCCGAGAACGAAGCAGATGGCATCTAGGATGTTGGATTTACCACTACCGTTCAAGCCAGTGATAGAATTGAACGACTCGTCCCTGGTCCGTAGCAGTTAGTGTCATATCTCCCGAGCGAACTTAAAAGATCGACAGCAATTGGCCGAAAGTAATGCTGATATCGGGCTCTCTAAAGCAACGGATACCGACGGCACATACCATCCTGAGACAACCGTACGCGCGGCGTACGATTTGAAGCCCTGTCAACAAAGCATCAGCGAACCTGCGCTATCGGGTCCCTCTGCACGATAGAAAACAGCAGAAAACTCACATCAATGACAATTTCAGTAATCCTCATGGTTGCGACACCGATCCAGCCTCATGTACTTTACTATCACGCGCACATGAGATGGAAATGAGTGTGAGGAAAGGAGATGGTGTGTGTCGATGGTGGCCGAAACGGGGAAATGCGGCTCTCTGTTTTGGCGGGCGCGGCTGTTTTTGCTGGCGGCAATCAGGTGTTTATGGATTTCCCTCTTGGGCATGGCGCTAAATTAGATCACATAAGCATGGAGGGGTCTGCACATCACATGATTGATATTGCCCATGGATAAAGCCCTACGATTCTCATATAATAATGATGGAGAACAAAGATCATCATCAAAGTCATTCAAATCCGAATATTGTAAGATCCTAATCCCATAAATGACTACCCAGTTCAAGAGATGCGCCCATGTTCCTAGCGGATACAGCAATACCAGCCAATGCTAGAACAAAATAGTACTACAGAAAACTGGCAGTCAACCCAACGCCATTGCTGATCAAATAGCTTGTTGCCTTATCGAGAATCATGAAGCTTGTGGGAACGGGACTGTGCGTGCGATGCCTCGACCGGGATCGAGCCTGTTGTCCAAGTCCTCATATCGCAGGATGAACTCACGCTATATAAATTCAGCCATTAGCACGGTCAAGGAAATGAAAAGGACAATCAACATACCCTGATCTTCTTCCAGTTGGTAGGATCCCATAAGAGGTACACTCCACGCTCGCTTACTCCACGCTCAACATCAACCGGGCCAGGATACGTTTCGTCACGAGTCAACCAGCACCGTTCGATCTTGTGGTATCTCCATTTGCGACCCATCAATTCCTCTGCCGCAAGCTCCTGCATAATATCTCGAGGCATGCTGTAGAAGATATAGAACAGAGATTCGTCGCTGAAACTGGGGATCCGAGTCTGGAGAGGTTGAACGTTGGCAACGCTGTAGCAGGCGGGTAAAGAAAAGTCCTGTTCCAGAGGTAACGAAGACATAGAGGCAACAAATGGAGAAGCGAATGACGTATGGAGAGGCCTATTTATCAAGAATCAGCACAGAGGTCATAAACCAAACGACATAAAGCGGCATACTCAGGCTGATTCAGGTCTAGGCCCAGAGTCATCAAATCCTGGCCCACGGCAAGACTCGCGACATCCGGACTCTCGCTGTGGATCATTCTTAACAGACCAGCGAGGCCAAACCTATCCAATTCACTCATCTGACCAAGAGGTGGCTGTTCTGCACTCTGAGAAGACGGATCCTGGACATCAGCAGAGACGGCTTGCTGTTGTCGTTGTAATTGCTGTTGTTCCGTGAAATTACGCTGCCCCGGCATCATAGTGCTTGTCAAATCCTAAAGAACTATCAGTATTCATGTTAAGCGTGTGTGTGTGCCCCGTCGGGGATAGAGTCTACCTCTTTTTCTTGGCCCAGCACACCATTGGATCCCTGGTTGACTGGCGACCGCGACCCTGTAATACCTGAAAGACACGGTCAGTCCTCACCCGTGCTGCTGTTTGAGTTGCCAACATACCTGCTGGGCTCATATTTGCAGGCGACATCATTCTGCCTGTTTCCTGGCCGTTGACTGAAGCAGCCATTATGTTGCGGGTCTGCGCAGACTGGCCCTGGAACCCGATACCGGCATTGAAACTCCCAAATCCTGCATTCTGCATCACTGAGCCTCGGCGATCTTGGCCAATTTCTGCAGCGACGTTGCGTCCAAGGGGCGGAAACTCGTCAATGCTTCCAGTCTGAGGCTGGCCACCTCCTAATTGACCACTAATACCCTGTCCACCGTTGCGGAAGTCATCTAGACGATTGGCAAACTGCACTCCGGAAGGGAAAAGATCGTCATGGGGAGGCTGGCTCTGTTGTTGAGGATGGTTCGATGGCGTCTGGGATGCGCGGGAGGGTGCTTGAGTGGTAGGAGGGGGCTGTTGTCTTTGGACAGGGGTCTGTGCAGCGCGCTGGTTGGCGTTTGCCCACACCATCTGACTCGGGTTCTGGGCCTGGGTCGGCTGAGGCGCGCCTGACAGTGAAGGGAATTCCCTAGCAGTGAATGATTTATTAGCCCTATAGATCACTAAATGCCACCACGCCACCCAAGTGCAACCCTAGACCGCAGCCCCTTTGATACACAAAAGCACACTCACGATAAATCCAACGGTGTTGCAGGTTGCGAGCCACTGAGACTCTGAGCAAACGATCCCATAGCGCCGAAGTTCCGCTGCTGATTGCCCTGTAACCCAGGTGTACCGCTCACAGGCATGTTGAAATTCCAATTGGCACCGGTCCCTATTCGTTCCCCATAATTAGCGTTCCCAATTCTGCGTATCACTCAAATATTTATTGATCAAGGGCTTCGCACCGAGTTTCCCGTTTGGCAGGCGCGTGGAAGCGAGTGTCGCGTTTCGAGCCTGAGCCTGCTGTTGTGCGGGGAATCCGGACATGCCTCTCAGAGGCTGCGGACCAGGTCCTGAAGCATTACCAAAAGGGTCAGCATCATGGTTAAAGAAAGGCAGTGATCTCAGTAGCAATAATCGTTTTTGGATTGGGTCGAGCTGTTCAAAGCAAGTCGTAGGCGTCGCCTGAGGAGATTCGGGCGCACGTGGGAGGGCTGTTTCCGTGGGCAATCCGCAATTGGAGCAGAAAAGCAAAACGAACATCTCGCCAGAAGTTTCAGGAAAGCCCTCGTTAGGATGACAAGAACCCAGAGGTCTTGCATCGTCGAGATGCCTATCGTGGCCGGATCCAAACCAGGGCACTCTTCCAAGAAAGAGGGCAGTTGAGAAAAGAGAAACAAAACATACCTGGCCTATTCATAGTGAAACCCCAAGACTAATAAGCTGGCCTGCAAATAGAAGAATTCTGCACGATCAAAGATTATCCTCACAGTATGGGTGCACTGCAGGAAGTCAAACGATCATGCGTGCTTGGAAGAAGAGCATTCATTCAATGCGATGGCGAAGGCGGAGAGTGACGGCAGACGCGCGCTTATCAGTGGGTGGGCTGAGTTAGCCGCGACGATATTTCTATACTTGTCCTTGGTGCTACATTGCAATTATTGCAGCTTTATAGGGTTTCGGGTATCTTCTAGGGATATGAACAGAAGTACTTAGCACGAAGATATAATATAAAGCTGCCATCGTTTTGTACAGAGCACTTTAATGGTTTCACTTGATGCTCAAAACAATTTCCACCTACAGCCCCTTGTGATTACTTTCTTCTTCGCCAGGCAATGCCACTGTTGGAAAACTAATATATCCCTTGCGCTATAAATTATTTGCCGACGAGCAAGGATGAAGTCCACAACAACAAGCGCGGCGGGCGCTTACATCACGTGACCGAACTCGGCCCACCCGCAGCTTTTTGAAGTCTGAGAAAAGAACCTCCCACCACGAGACTCTTTGGCAACGGTTCAGACGCAAATGCCCGTCACCATGCCTCGTCAAAACGCCACACGGCTTGCTCGCCAATTTTGGGGTCTTCCGCTGGCCGAATTACCCCCTCCGTACCTTGCGCCGTCCCTCCATCTCTCCCTGATTCGGTCCCCCGTGCAGTCCTCCAACTTCTCGTCCACCGCGGCCGCTGCTGGCCACGGCCGGGATCTCAGCAAATCCCGTGGTGTGTCAGCTATTCACCGGAGTGGTCCAAAGTTCAGACTGGGGGTGTCTAAGTACCCATTGCCGAAGCCTGCGTCTCCCGAATCTGTGGAACGGCGCCATCCGACACCCGATCATGGCCTCTGGGGCTTCTTCCCCAAGGACAAAGCGGCACTGAGCACGCCGGAATACGATGTCGCTCATGGTTGGTGGCCCCTGTTTCTAGGAAGTGCTTCATTGTGCTAAAAAAAAATTGCTGGTTGTAGGGCGCTCTTGGTCCGTCCAGGAGCTCCGTGAGAAGTCCTGGGATGACCTCCACAAGCTGTGGTGGGTTTGTGTCAAGGAACGCAACCGCATAGCTACATCGAACCTGGAACGACAGCGCATGAAAGCCGGATACGGAGAATATGAGGCTGAAGAACGGGACCGAGTGGTGAGTCTTCCTTGCGCCGTCGCGATTAGGCCACGCTCGGGACAATTAATACCGCATGATGGCTCTATATCGATTGCCTGATCCCCGAAAGTGCTAACTCAACCTCTGTGCTTTAGGTCCGCGTCACTCAGAAGAGCATCAAGCACGTTCTACGGGAGCGATGGTATGCTTGGGAGGATGCGCAGAAGCTTTACGAGCAGGGCTTCCGGCCGCAGAATGACGACAACCAGCAATAAACCTTCCATCTCGGTTCCGGGTGTAGTTCAGAGTCTGAGCTTTCTTTATGATCATGTTGTCTTAAGTGTACACCACATCCTCCGTGCTTTTATATTTCATTTCATTGCGGTCAATGCACAGTGTACACTAGTCCCTAAACAAAGAAAATATGGCACTAAACTAGATCCCCCTAGGAATCCAACTAGCTTCCAATAATGCGTGTATATCAGTATGAAACGACAGACAGGGGGAAAGGGGCATTAGCAGGGTGACAATTCAGGAGTCACTCAGTCTGTGTCTGTAGGATTATTATTATTATTATTATTCCCACTGTCATTATCCTTACTAGGTGGTGGGACTCCGAGCTGGCGTCTAATAATCCGGTCGATGATCCGCGGCCACTAAATAACATAACGTCGACCGACCACTTCACCGCACCGTCTCTCCGCTTCCTTTTCCCTCCTCTTCTTTCTCCTTGCTCTCTGTATACTTCTGTTGCTCATCTTTCTGCAACTCTTCTAATCTACTGTTGTACTTCTCTTTCCTCCCCTCATCATGGATGACATCGCCCCCGAATATGATGTTGTGGTGCTTGGCACTGGTATGTTTAGCTACCCCGCCGCTCGACCACGTCGGGGTGATTGATGCTAACAGTCCCTCGCAGGTTTGACGGAGTGTGTGCTGTCCGGGTATGCTCTCCTGGCATCTTCTGTATTTCGGAGGATTCCTTGCTTATTGATGCGATATACAGTGTTCTCAGTGTCAAGGGTAATAAGGTGCTTCATATCGATCGCAATGATCACTACGGAGGGTAAGTCGTGATGTACTCCGGCGTAGTTGTTCGGCATGACCTAGCCGCCCTAACAATATTACGTCTATAGCGAGGCTGCTTCTGTGAACATCGAGACGGTAAGATAGACTTTTGTTTTGGTTCAAAGTTCGTCTGCTAGGTATTCATTTGCTTACATGGTTTGTTTTTTCGGTCTCTTAGCTGTTCAAGAAGTACGGCAACGTCAACGCCGGCGAGGAGCCCTGGAAGAAATATGGACGGGTCAACGACTGGAACATCGACCTGGTCCCCAAGCTGCTGATGGCCAACGGCGAGTTGACGAATATCCTCGTTTCTACCGACGTTACAAGATACCTGGAGTTCAAGCAGATTGCTGGTAGCTATGTCCAGCAGGGCAAGGGCCCCAAGGCCACCGTGGCCAAGGTCCCCTCGGATGCCAACGAGGCCTTACGCTCGTCCTTGATGGGGATGTTCGAGAAGCGGAGGGCTAAGAAGTTCTTGGAGTGGGTTGGTGAATTCAAGGAGGAGGACCCTGCCTCTCACGCAGGTTCGTTCTGGGGAGCTAGTTCACTTTGGTGGTATTCGGACTATCATAGCTAACGAGGAGCAGGCTTGGACGTCACCCAGTGCACGATGAAGGATGTCTACGAAAAGTTCGGCCTAGAAGACAACACCCGCGATTTCGTTGGGCACTCAATGGCTCTGTACCAGTCTGATGACTACATTACCCAGGTGGGCAAGGCCCCTGAGGCCATCAACCGCATCCGCTTGTATGTGAACTCAATGGCCCGGTACGGCAAGTCGCCCTACATCTACCCTCTGTACGGTCTGGGAGAGCTTCCTCAGGGCTTTGCCCGTCTGTCCGCTATCTATGGCGGTACTTACATGCTCAACACCAACATCGACGAGGTGCTCTACGAGGACGGCAAGGTTTCGGGCATCAAGGCCACGATGAGGGACCGAGACAATGCTGCCGATACCATGAACTTCTCCACCAAGACCAAGAAGATTATTGCAGACCCGTCTTACTTCCCCGGCAAGAGCACGGTGACGGGCTATCTGCTCAAGGCGATTTGTATCTTGAAGCACCCCATTGACAAGACGGATGGCAGCGACTCGCTTCAGCTGATCATCCCCAGTCTCAGGTTGGACGGAAGCACGGTAAGTCCTGACGGCTTTGTCTAGTCAAAAGACACCCTGCTGATTTGGACAGATGTCTACATTGCCATGGTCTCTTCGGCACACAATGTCTGCCCCAAGGGATACTACGTGGCCATTGTCTCCACTATTGCCGAGTCTGATGCAAACCACCACATCGAGCTTCAGCCTGGATTCGAACGTCTGGGTGAAATCGAAGAGAGGTTCTTTGGCCCGCCGATCCCGATCTACGAGCCTTTGGAGAGTGGTGAGAAGGACAACATCTACATCTCGAGGAGTTACGATGCTACATCACACTTTGAAACCACTACTGGTGAGTTGAACCCTGTGCATTATGTAGGCTTACCAGCGCAAGTCACTGACTCTCGAAACAGATGATGTGCAGGACCTCTACCGCCGCGCCGCGGGAGAGGAACTGGTTGTTGAGGGGCTCCGGGAGGACCAGAAGCTTGCTGAGGAGTAAGCAGGGATTGAAGCGTTTCCGGTTTGAGACTTGAATATTATATCGTTGCTACCAGGGAGATATAGCTCTGTTTTGCGTTCCTTGCTTATATTCTTAACAATTACTATAAATTGTAGCATGTTGAATAAGAAGCGATGTCTGATATGTCTCGCCAAGAGTCTGTCTCGGTGATTCTTGGACAGTCTATTATATATATACACATGGCCCGTGGGCTCTGCACAGTATATACAAGTTCTAGAGAACCAGCAACTAACCTACAATTTCTCATCCACCTCCGGATCCGTATTCGCCTTATCATGCTCTCCCAACACACACAAATCCCCATTATCCGCCCTCAAAATCTCGGCCCTGAGATATGCCAACCGCCTCCCGACCTGCACCAACGTACACCGCAGCCGAATCTCCGTATCCTGCGGAACTGGCCGCAAGTACGTCGTTTTCAAATGGCGACTGACACCACCCAGTGCGAACACGCCCGGCCGCGACTTGGCCAGCAGGATGACAGTGGAAAGGATATCGATGAGAGTGGCCGCGCAGCCGCCGTGCAGGTTGCCCATGTAGTTGCAGAGATCGGGGGACACGGTTAGGAGGTAGTTGACTTGCGCCGGGGGGCCTTGGGTTGCGGATTCGAAGCGGAGGTTGCTGGTTTTGGCATTGATACCCCAGTGTTTCTGTTTATTTTCGTCTGTAAGTTTTATTTCTTTCTGTATTGTTTTTCAATGATCTAATAGGTTGTGTTGGTAGGAACGGTACCTCCTCGTCGCCATCATGGCCGTGCCCTCCCAGTCCCATGCGCAGGGTATATTCGTAGACAAGTTGTTCGAATTCATCGAGGGGTCTGGAAGGCGCGCCGACAGACATGGTTGATAGTATATTCCGGCGGTCTAGATTGTAAATATGGGGTATCCGGGTAGTGTCCATATGTAGGTAGGTGTACAGAGGGGGTCAAGGAATATGTATTCGTCTCGGTGATCGTTGGCGCATTTCTGAATAGCCGAGGTCCATGAGTTGTTGGAGAACCTACTCTGTGATTTGATCGGTGGCGTTTCAGAGAGTCCTAGCTGTGAACAGAACAAGCAACAAGCACGATTCCCGTTGACTGTTTCCAGAATATACAGAGTATATTTCTTGCTGCTTTCTGGTTAGAATCGGCGTTGCTAATAGAGACCAGGTAGTAGAGGTGGACAGTCATAGCCCAACCACATTAGCTTCTATAACAGTAGACGCATTGAACAGTGACTGCATGAGTTCTTTCGACAGTTTTTTCTGCCTGTTCTGTCGTAGTTTGAGGCTTCTCCAGTGGTGACTGCGCTGGTAACTACCGCTTTATACAAAGTCACATGACCTCGCGTCGCGCGTGTTCACTTCCGCTCAATCGCTTGCAGCTTCAACCATCTGCCAGGTCCAGACGTAAGCTGTAAGTATGTTAATGCTTGATCAAGACCAGTTTTAATTGGCCATAACTAACGCACATCACATTCTATTAGAGCCTGACTGCGAACTGCTCTTCCGGACCATCCTGGCGCCGTGATCGCATGCTCGCCATTGATTCTCGAATTGAGCTCTTACGACTGTTGTTTCTCGTGCTACATCCTTCCAAATAACGCCCAGACAAAGAACACAATGCGAGACCAGCGCGCCTCGAAGCGAAGAAGGGTCTCCGTCATGGACGAGGAAGGCGATACGGAAATGCAAGATGGCAACGACATCTACTCGGTCCCGTCGTCGCCATCGGTGAAAGATGAGCAAGACACTAGACAAGGACACCCTACAGTCGAGCAGCCCGACCAGTCAACCCCGTCCAGAATATCGCGCCGGCGACCTTCGCAGGCAACCCAGAAACCGACCCAGGATGATAATGAGGATGAGGGTCGTGCGAGAACAGAGACTCCCACCAGGACCGGGACGCGGTCGAGTGGACGGCAGCGGAAACCGGTGCAGCGGTTTGAGCAGGGACTGAGCCAGACACCGTTGTCGACAAGGAAGAATGGCACTCGTACACCGAGAAGTACACGGAAATCGAGACAGGAATCCGAAGAGGATGAGGAGGAGGAAGAAGAGAATGAAGAGGATAAATCGCCGCAACCGCACCCGCGAGCGAATTCGTTGGCCAGGACGAGATCGAAGAAGGCCAGTGTGAGGTCCAATATGGAGAAGGATGAGGAGAAGGAGACGACAAATTCTGCATCGCCGGAAGAGGATCAAGATGGACTGGATGATTTGGTTGCTATGCAGTTGCAGCACAATCTCAACCAGCCCGAGATTGATGGCAGGGATAATGTGGCAACCCGGCCTGAGCCACTGCCTGTCTACGCTGAAGAGCTGGTCCAGACTCTGTCGCAGAGGGATGGTTTCCAAAACGAATTGAGACTGTTAACACGTGTTGTGCTCGAGAAACTGGATGGGAAAAGACGGGTCCCGTTGAAGGGATTGGAGAACGAATACGACAAGATCCACCAGCTCGTCGAGCAGACAGTCACTGCAGGCGAGGGCAACTCGATGTTGGTTCTCGGGTCCAGGGGAAGCGGCAAGACTACTATCCTCGAGACCGCCCTTTCATCTCTAGCACAGGAGCATGCAAACGACTTTCACGTGGTTCGTCTGAATGGCTTCCTGCATACTGATGACCGACTAGCCCTCCGCGAGATGTGGCGCCAGCTAGGCCAAGAGACGAACACGGAAGAAGAAGCCGGGAAAGTCAGCAGCTATGCGGACACGATGGCCACGCTGCTGGCGTTACTATCCCATCCTGAGGAACTTTTTGGCCCATCTGATGGCCAGTCAAACGGGGCAGTAACTGCAGCGCGATCGATTGTGATAGTAATGGACGAGTTCGACCTGTTTGTGTCGCATCCGCGACAGACACTGCTCTACAACCTGTTTGATATCGCACAGGCGCGCAAGGCCCCTATAGCAGTGATTGGGCTTACCACCAAGGTGGACATAACGGAGATGTTGGAGAAGCGGGTGAAGAGTCGGTTCAGTCATCGACATGTGTTTGTTCCGCTTCCCAGGTCTTTTGAGACGTTTTCGGAAATTTGCTTTGCTGGATTGCACCTTGAGGGTGATGAGGTTCCTGAAATGAAGTCTGAGGGTTGGTTGGTTCTTCTTAAGAGCTGGAAGACCTATTTGCAAGTAAGTGTCTATTGCCGCTGGAGTTTAGGACGTGTTTTAACTGACATCGTGGGTTATAGGGCTTATGGGACGACGTAACGTTCAGATCTCATCTACTCCGGATATACAACCAGACCAAATCGGTCAAGGAGTTCTTCACCAGTTCGCTTCTCGCGATCAGCGAGCTGCACCACAGCACCTACTACACGCAAAACCAGAATACCCCGGACGACCTCTCAAGCGCAATACCGACTCCGCGAGCCTTCACCGACCAAACCCTAACCTGTCCTGACCCGGTGCCTCTACCCTTTCACCCCTCAACGACAGTCTCGGCCAGTCCATCCTCCCTCCCGCTCTCTCTTCTTCTCGCCGCCACACGACTCACGGCGTTATACGACCCGAGTAACGAAGCCACGGCGCCTCTGCAGAGTCTCGCACCACTCGCACTCTCATTCCCCGCCGCATACGCCGAGTATGTGCGGTTGTTGACCTCGGCCAAGACGTCGGCGTCGGTGTCGGGGGCCAGTGCCACGCCTGGCCGGGTGTGGGGGCGCGACGTAGCGCGTGAGGCGTGGGAGAAGTTGATCACCTGGGGTCTGGTGAATCCGGTTGGTGGTGGCAACGGCACGGCTGATGGGCGGATGTTTCGGGTGGAGGTTAGTTTTGAGGAGGTGGTTGAGATGGCTGGATCGGGGGGTACTCTGGGGAGGTGGTGGAGGGACGGCTAATCTCCATGCACGGTTGGGGGTTGTACTGTGGGGGTATACAGGCCTAGACTTCTGGGTTACATCCGACTGAGGCAATAGTCTACACGTGATACTTGTACCCAGATCGCATGAGGGCATTATTTCGACTTGCAACTTACGCTTTGACTGCGAACACTCCCAATCCAATCATATTTAGGTTGACTTCCTTCCCTTCCGCACATCCGTCTTTGCCGTTGACGACATGACCAAGTGTTTGCCCCTGCCTGCCGGATAGTTCGGTAGATCACGGGGAGGGGGGGGCAGGAGTAATAAACTATATACCAAGACGCCTATCAACTCAAACCTGACTCGACAATTGGGCATCTAGAACCGTGTCTGTCAGCATGCATGTATGGGATGGGACTGACTGACTGGTGTGATAACGATAGCATCCCTGCTCTATATAGACATCCACCAACCAGCAGAATGGACGGTCATGTGCTTCTGCACATGTTTCAGCGTGCGCAAGCCTGTCACAGAAGTGCGCTAGTTTATCTTTTTTTATTTATTTATTTCGTTTCGGAGTACATCTAAGAATGGACTAGGACTAGGACTAGGACTACTATTAGAGTCATATCTTCCTTGCTATACAGAGCTGATCCCCATGTCTAGACTCAGACTCATTTATCCACTGGTGGCTGGGAATCCTGATCTTGCTGACAGGGGCTCAGGGCATGGGTATCACGTGGATGGAAGAATTGGGCCAGTCAGCAGGGATCCTGAAGCAGTCAATCGCGTGGATGACAGGGATCAGGGCCAATGAGCGAGGGAATAAAATACAAACCCCTTGCATTACGGAGTATGCAGTATGTGGTAGTGCGCCAAGACAGGAGTAGCTCTATCATGGGTTATACGAGTGAGAGGGCCGTTCTCGTACTTTGGCTTTGGTGCAACATCCTGGTTAGGAATGATAATAATAATAGATAACAACAACAACTACTCCGTACACCACGCTAAAGACGATCCTCCACGTGCTCTCCCACAACCTGGCCAGAGTGATATTCCCTCCTCCGGCTGAAAACACATGGCTCGGGGAGTTTAAGCCTTGGCAAGCCAAATAGTCCGAGCATTAGGGTTTAGTAGAACAGAATCTATTCGGTTCTGCATTTGTGATTTATCTCCCCTGGAATGCGGAATGAGCGGAACGGAGCGTAATAGAGACTGGTGACTGGCTGCAGCAGGAGCCACTAAGCCACTAAGCCACTAAGAACCAACAAGAGGATCGTCATCATGGCCATGTGGTTGACTGGACTGGCTGGGGGGCGACTAGTACTGTTCTGGGTATGGTGATGATGATGATAGACAGTGATGACTACTAGGATTGGTTGAGGATGATGTTTTGCAGCTGCCACGGAAACTTTCTTTTCCTTGGCTTGATTTGAACAATGTTTAATAAAGATGAACGACTTCGCCACTAGACAGGGGCTCATTCCATTGTCTGACTGGCCGGGTCTGGCCCCGCCCCTTTCCCATAGATTCTGGAATCATTCTGGAAACCTTCTAGCGCCTCCTTTTTTTCTTCCAAACTCCATGAACACAGGTTTATCTGTGCCCTTCTATTTTATTTTTAGATAGCTAAGACTTTGGCTAGTGGGCAATAGTGGTATTGATAGCCAGCCACTTGTCCTTCTACAGAGTAGCATGTAATACCGAGTATCTGATAACGAGTTCAGATTCGCATACTTTAGGTTATTGTCGGTATTGGGTTACCAGCCAATAATATGCCACTGTGAGAGTATTCGCTGTCGTCCTACTCTCATTTCTCCACGCAGTGGATCGATCGGGTATGGAGTGCATACAGGATACTATGTAGTCGATCAATAAAACGGTGTTCATTTCGCTAGTTAGGATCTAAAACAATACTGCGTATAGAGCATTATTCTGGCCTAGAGTTCTAGTAGTGAGTCGGTTGAGTGATGTGATTCGGAGGAAAGGAAGCAATGTGGTAGATATACTGCATCAACTGGACTATATCTCGTTGACTCTACCGAGTACAGTGCTTATCGAAGTCCGTTGTACGCCGTACAGATCGAACCGGAGATAGGGTAGCGACGGAGTACAAGCCTCAGTCCAGTATTTCTACAGAGTACCTCCGGAGTACTTCTACTTCTACTTTGGCGTACTCCGCCGACCGGAGTATACGCAGCCTCGGGACTCTCTTTCTGATAGTCCTCTGTATTATCAGATATCAAACCAGACAATAACGAGATCCCACACCACGTGGCGACAAGCGGTCTGATCCCCTTCGCTTCTTGTCCCACATGGCCCCACATAAGCCCCACATCAAGAAATTCAGACCGTCTCTTGAGATCGTTTCATGCTGGCCATACGCTGCAATACAGACTCGGGTATTGCGTACTAGCGTGCAGAAAGTGAGTGGGGGATCATGTACTCTGTACGGCGCTCGAAAGGGTAGTTGTCATTTTCGTTTTTTTATTTGGGGGCGTTGTCGTATGATTCAGGCCTATGGAAGAGTATTCGGATGAGAACACGATGCGATGGATTTGGCGGGTGCCTGGTCCATGGCGGAGGCATCTCCGGATAAGAGAACAGAACGGTAGTCGGAGTTTATATGCGGGTAATAGACATGAACCCCAGTATATCCCTAGTCGTCTAGTGCTCGACGTACAGAACCGAGAGTGCCGTATTACTCCCTCATGACTCGCCAGACAATTTATTCACTGGGACAGCTTCTCCAGTTGCAGTTTCAGCCTTGCCTCGCGTGGCGGCAGGGATTGTGATCCTGTATAGTAGACGGCATATGGATGCGGGATGCTGGATGGCTGACGGCTGGGTGACGGATGTGATGAGGATCGACTTGTCACGTCTGACCGCCACATGGCTGTGACTAGAGGGTAGGCTCACCGCTGATCGCATCGTACAGAGTAGTCGTCCATGGGGAAAACCCCCCTGCTAGTAATATTGTATTCAGGATGTTGAGAAAAAACCATTAGTTCGCGTCAGAGAGCCGCATCGGAGCCGCCCGCCTGTGGGCTTTGCATCCTCCATCGAGACAGCCAGCCAGGCAGCCTGGCAGCCAGTAGACGAACGCTGCGAGATGACGGTTGCGTATCACATCATTGACGAAATTCCCACCACTATGGATATGATACGTTATCTGATATATCCGTCGCGGACCACGCGGTTAATGGCGTTTTCCCTCGCCGGACCGGAGAAAAAAGCCAGAGTCGGCCGCAAACGGACAGCGAAAAGCGCCAAGCCCCGCTCCACGTGCGTCCACGTGGACTGGGATCTATCTCGGTTACAGGCGGGAGAAGGCGAGCCGAAAACACTTGGAAGGATGGGGTTATCTGCCTGAGGCCGCCATGATCTACTATAACAGTTGGATGAATGGACGATTGTCGCCACGTGGAAGACAAGGCATTCGCATTTAGTTTTGCAAATAATCTTAATAGTCTATGGAGTACATAGAGGACAGAGTAGAGTATTCCTCCATGCTAAACTAGTTATACTTCCTCTCTACGCCGTAAAGTGAATAATCCTGCAGCCACCGCTAAACCGCCTTAGGCAACACCCCAGTGTCGGCTAACTGGCACGCTGATTGGCTGTATGCACCGGCCCAGACGATCCTTGCCCGTATTGCCGGATGCTCAAACAGGCAGGTCAAATCCATTGCTGGCTTCTTTGTTCCATGGTTTCTCTTCTGCTCCGCGTCTGCCGGTCCTGCTTTTCTCCTGGACTACGTAGGATGATGAGATAACGAGTCTCCAGCTGGAACTGTGGTTCAGCTGTGTTCTTTCGTCATTCCAAGCAATTCCATGAGATTGCCAGTCGCCTACTTTTGACGGTCCTCTTCTACCCTTCCTGGCGATCTCCCCGGCGTTGATGCCGCTGATCATCCGACGCTTGCAGGGAAGGCGAGCTGCGACGGTGGAGCAGGGACTGAGCGTTTCCTCTCCGTACTACAGGTAGCAGTGTGTTCTCCGTACGGTGTACAGAAGGCTCTGTCTATTCTGGAGCTGGGGACCCGGCCATTCTATCCAGTCCTGAATCAGTTTCGTGGACACTCCATGGATACTCTGTAGGGGTATAGTAGGAGAGTATTGCAGGAAGCGATCGCCAGGCGGCCCACGTTGTCTGGCGCATGAAACCATTCGCGTGCACAGTGGGGCCTGATGATGACAGGCTGCTTCTGCACTGTTTGCTTTTAATTAGCTGAAAGACACATAGGTTGTTCTTCTTTGTTTTCTATTCAATGGATGTATTTTCCTTTTGTTCATTCTATTTTCTATTTTCTTTTTTTTTATTGTTATTCTTTCATTTCCCTGCCAAAGACAAACCCAATCAGGTTTAGCGGTCGGTACCTGAGTTCATTGTTCGGTGGGTCCTGGCCTGAATCGCGTATTACTGACACTTTCCCCCCTCTTTTTTTTTTTTTTTTTTTTTTCCTTT